>JAMKCH010016847.1:0-24858 GCA_023653785.1 Ophioderma brevispina
CAATTCATTCTTCTACTTAACAGTAGAACAGTGAGTTGCCTAAACCACTACTGCATCTACAGACGTAACCCACTGCACATCCAGTCAAGGGGTTTGATATGTGATCTGTTTACGAGCAAGCTGTTATATGAGCTTTGTGCATGCAATTTAGCACCCACTACTGGTGGCAAAAGAAAGAATTTGCATTTTGAGGTGTGAAGGTTCCACGCACAGTTACCCTGGATCTATTTGCATTGGGTTTGCGCTTATTCACACGAAGAATTAAGACAAAAACAAATCGCATCAATTGCGCATCCTCTACTCCCGCGTTCAGTCACGCATCCTCTACGCACACGTTTTCTGCAAGTCGTGGACCCCCATTTTTTATTTCAAACTTTTAAACGACCACAACATATTTAGAAATTTTAAAAATTTATAGATCTAAACGTCAAATTTTTACTTTTCCCATAGACTTGCATGCTTTAAAAAGTGACAACATACCTTTTTTGATTTGGCTAAAACATGTCAAATCCCTTAAAGGTGCAACGAGAGATTTTGAGGCACCCACATATTGTGTCATAATAGTAATTTCTTATAGATTAGACTCTCCTATAGATTTCTTACCTTGTATTTGGCTACAGAAATGTCTTAAAAGAGAGAAAAAAGGTGATTTTGATTTGCTTATATTTCAATATAAAACATAGGCTGAATTTCGTATTTGCTCCTGTACGAAATTAGAAATTTTACAATTTTTGTATCAAAGAAACATTTCTCAGCTAATCCTTTCAGATGGGGATATTTTTGATGGAAAGCTTTACATCAGGACAAACATCAGTACTTTCAATTTTTTAGGGACACCTGGTATGTGAAATCTCTCGTTACACCTTTAAAAATGAATATATCTATATGGCAGTACTGCAGTTCAGTATTTAAGAAATAAAGGGTTTGCAGTGTCATTTATGGGCGAATAATGTGTCCAAGGTCAGAAAAACTAAATAATGGGAGAGGCTCAGCCGAGCCCATTATTTGAAAGTTTTTCTGGCCGAGGATACATTATGAGCCCATAAATGACACTGCAAACCCTTTATTTCTATTCTATTACCTAAAACAGCTTCATTTAATAAGAAAATGCATTGGCGACCCATTATTGCAGAATAATGGGCAGTAAAGTGACCAATCAGAATGCTGCATTTTCAATAATGGGCAGCAGAGGTAATAGAATTTGCAATAGAGTGCAATGTAGGACTGCAAGTAACTGTGTGAATGGACCTTTATAGCTCCAGGTGCAGTATCTTATGCAACTTGGACAAAATTTTGTTGCTGGTAAACAGGATTTAAAAAAAAAAAGTGTAGTTATAGCGGGCAATAGAGCATATTGCATAACGCATAAAATATTCCTATGATTTTATTGGTAGATACTACATCACATATTTCACCATTCTGTATGATCAGGTAGTGGCACATGGTCTAAAAGTAATAACTTTATTGTTCACTTACAGGACAAGCCCACTTACAGGGAAGCAATGTACCATTTAATTGTGTACCAATGTATTGACAAAGGCCAATTACAATCAGTAGACAATTATTTTGTAATATATTGTTGTTGTCATTGTCTTAACAGATTATAGCTGGTGATTTGAATGTGACTGTCATTTTAGATGACCCAGCCGGCAATAGTTACATACAGGTAGGTAGTACTACAAGTCAATGGGAGGGGTGACAGGCAACTGGACTAGAAGTTGGTCAACAATTTTGTTCAACATTGTAGTTTTAGGTGAATGTAGATTCTCAGTCATCTATAGTTTTTAAAAATTTTGAGAGATAATTCAATCTAATACTGGAACTTAAATTTTTAACTTGCTGTTAACAACATGGGGACTTTAACAGGCAACTGACCCGCTGGATTGGTCATGTGATAGACGGCTAGGAATCTCTGCTGTTTTGCTGCTTACGTCAGTGAAACAAACAGGCCCTGAAACAAAAAAAATACTAACATAGAGACATAGCACCAGCGAAGGTAAAAACTCAAGCATCTTCATCCATTCCAAAGACACAGGGCATTCATTCTCCAGTGAAGACTGTGATTTTGGACAAAGAGGAACAGTGGTACCATTGTGGCATCAAAGAGGCCATTTGGGAGCAGGTTGAACATCTCTCTCAACTTATCTCACGTATGGGACCAGGCGCTCGAGAAGATCCCTATCCGTCTATCACATGACCAATCCAGCTGGTCAGTTGCCTGATGAAGTCCACAGGTTGTGGACGCAACGTAGCAAGTTAAAAATGTTAAGTTCTAGTATTAGATTGAATTATCTCTCAAATCGTAGCTTTAGGATAAGCAATTGACTAGAGTTAGGATTACATTTAGGGGTAATGTTAGGGTTATGCTAAGGATTATATGGTTAGAACATAGTAAGAAAATTAGCAGATGAAACAAAATCGGACACAATGGTAAAACATAATGAACACTTGACAGGCAACTAAACAGAGACACTTTAATATGTATTAGTCCTCACCCACAGCAGCTGGCAACGTCCCGCTGTGCATGGATTACACCAACATTAGCTCATGCACTGCTGCTATTTGAAAACACGGATATTTACTTCGGATTTCCCAAGAAAAATTGAGGACCGTGTAGGAATTTTTTGGTCTAAAACGGTTCCTTTTATACCACCTGAAACCGTTATGCAGAAAAACTTCTAACCGGTCACACATTTTTGTTCTAAAACCTTATTATTAAACGTGGATATCACATTTCCACAGACGTCTACTAAAGTCTGTTGAAGAAACTCTATTTGAACAATGACAGTCATAACAATAGCTCAGCAGGACGTTGTTGGCGGTTGTGGTCCTGACCTGAAATGATTAAGCCCAAAGCAGCCCCCAATGGGCCTAGATGAAGCGAAATGATTGTGACGATTTCCTGAAGGCAGCGTAATAGGCAACAGTGCTTTGTCTACTTGTGTAAAAGGGGCTATATAAATCTCATTATTATTATTATAAAACAGAATGATTTTAGAACGAGATCATTCAAGAATGATTTTATTCAGTAGACCATTGATCATGGTGTTAAATACAATAAAACACACCAGAGTTGATTCCCTCGGCATCCTTCCCGTTTCACCGGCCTGTGACCTTTGTGGCTTTAATACCAATGAGTATAAGTCTGTGGTATTCATGTGCTAAGCTAAATTTAACACATTAAAATTACAGCAGGCCCACAAATTAGGCTAAAATCAGTGGAAGTCTTTATCCTCCTATTAGGCATACTTTTATGTATAAATATTCTTCCAAAGTTCTAGACTATCATTTGAGAGCAAATGAAGAAGTTTCAGATTTTGTTGAAAATATGCCTGTTCTGCTTTCAGTAATGATATGATTAAAAAAGTCTTTAAATTTATAATTTAAGTGTAATGTTGCTGTCTTTCAGAATGTATATGCTCCAGAAGCTGATCCAGAACTGACTATAGAGGAATATGAAAGAACTGATGAACAGAATGATGATTTAGGTATCAAACACATGAAAACAGAAA
Organism: Ophioderma brevispina; assembly: GCA_023653785.1. NCBI lineage: Eukaryota > Metazoa > Echinodermata > Ophiuroidea > Amphilepidida > Ophiodermatidae > Ophioderma > Ophioderma brevispina. Next base: position 3,513 of record JAMKCH010016847.1, read on the forward strand.
ACTACACATGACGATAGTGTAACATAATGGTGGCATAACACATTTGCTATAGGTTTTAACAATATCTTAAATATTTTAAATGTTCCATGGCTAAGGAATTAAGTGTCAAGTAATATAATTAAAAAGAAAAGCATAGTTGTCAGACATCTTGACCAGGAATAAAAATACCATTTCAGCAGATGAGTCCAAAGTCGGCTAAAATCCTTCTTGCAATTGGGGTGAAATTATTTATCGGTGCTTGAAAGGGGGAAAGTTTATATGTGGGTCAATATCAAATTGTGTTAAAATGTTTGGCAAAGAGTTGAAAATAATCTTTCCCAAGAGGCATCCAAATTGGAAGGCTGTGCTTTCGACACTGTAGCGAATGCCATCATCATAGCAAACTAAACAGTCATAATGTTGCACCTTATGTACACCGGTAAACAAAAATCCTACTCCTAGTGCTCCAATGAGGGGGGGGGGGGAAACAATAAGTTTTTTTTTTTTTTTTTTTTAACAATAAGTGATGGTCAAAGTACATCCCAGTAATTAAGTTTCCTGTTCATTGGTCCAGAGGCATCCTTTGAGTAGTCTACCCCATTCAGGAGGAATTTCTGCTCCTTTGTCTCTATTGAAGTTGTTAGGGGTAGACTTGATGTACAAAGCTTCCATGAGTTTCCTTTCCATACAATTAGTGTTCCTGTCAAGAATTTTAGTCTTGTCCTAGTCAATGTTATATTGGTCATTACACACATGCTAGGCAATGGCCGTTTTTTGTGTGTTGCCAGTTGCTTTCTGGTGTTCATCGATGTAAAATTCTGGACAGGAACACTAATTGGACTGAAAGGAAACTCGTGGAAGCTTTGTACATCAAGCACAATGACCACCTACAACCAATGGGGTGTAAAATTAAATAGCTGATACTCATAATGTTTGTATTGATTTCTCTGAAGTCAATCTGTCATTTTCGTGCTTCCATAGGACAAGTTGAAAAGCTGATTGCTGATTACTGACCATTTAAAGGTGCAACGAGAGATTTTACATATCAGGTGTCCCTAAAAATAGAAAGTTCTGATTTTTGCCCTGCTGTAAAGCTTTCCACCTAAAGTAACCCCATCTGAAAGGATAAAGCTGAGAAATGTTTCTTTGGTACAAAAAATGTGAAATTTGTATAGGAGCAAATACGAAATTCAGCCTATGTTTTACATTGAAGTATAAGCAAATCAAAATCACCCTTTTTCTCTCTTTTAAGACATTTCTGTAGCATAATACAAGGTAAGAAATCTATTGGGCATTTACTCTATTTGAAATTAGTATTATGACACAATATTTTGGTACCTCAAAATCTCTCGTTGCACCTTTAATTGATCAGCCTTTTAAAGGTGCAACAAGAGATTTTAAATAACAGGTGTCCATAAAAATGTCAAAATTCTGATTCTTGCCCTGGTGTAAAGCTTGTTATCAAAGATATCCCCATCTGAAAGGATTAAGCTGAGAATTGTTTCTTTAATTGGTACAAACCTTCTAATTTTCTATAGGAGCAAATAGGAAATTCAGCCTATGTTTTCTATTGAAATATAAGCATATACAAATCACCTTTTGTTTTCATTTTAAGTTGTTTCCGTAGCCAAATAAAAGGTAGGGAATCTATTGAGTGTCTAATCTATATGAAATCACTATATATCAAAGAAAATATGGATGATTTGAAATCTCTCATTGCACCTTTAAGGACAGTGTCAAGGGTAGTCCTTTTGTTTTTACATGAATTTCTGATTTTGGCATCATTTTAAACATCAACATGTGTTCTAGCATTACCACCACAGGTTATCCACTGCAGATAATCCTGTCCTGTATTTTTTGCCAAATAAAAACAGCTATTTGACCATTTTAAGTTACAAAAAGCACACAGCCTTAATGGTGGGAATTCAATTGTTGTAGTATGCTGTCTGAAAATTTTGGGGCAAAATCTTGTGTTTTTTTTAGTATTTTCTCAAAACACAGCAAGTTTTACACTAATCTGATGCCAAAATCGGATCCATCATCTAATTTCCTTTTTAGAAATGTCTACTTTACATAATATAGTCAAATATTTGCAAGTTGCAAGCCAAAACAAATACTCGGACACTCAGCATTAACACTGTCCTTAAAGGTCCCAGGAAATGCAAATAGAATTGATGTGGTTTGTGTCAAGTCTACAAGGAGGGACCAAAAAGCATTTAATATTTGGGTTGGTGATGACATCATTAGTGAATCTATTGATTTTTCAGAGCAGTAGAAAATTCCAGGTGACTGGTGTGAATCTATTCATGACACTGACTGAAAATCAATAGTTTCACTAATGATGTCACTTGTAGTGTATTCTTTTTTCTGGCCCTGTTTATTGGAATGGAATGTCCCATAAAGATTTGAAGTAGGTTTATCATCTCATTTCCTGGGACCTTTAAATCAAAAAGTCAGCTATCAGTAACTTTGCAGCAGTCAGCTTTTTAAACTGGCCATACTTTCACACAGGAGTAAGCCTGACAATAACCATGATCAAATTATAGCAGGACATGTGACTTGCACCCTCTATCAGACATTTATGTTGTTACTTTTGGATTTTGTTTGAATGTTTACCTGTGTGCTTATTTAACTTGGAAGTAAATAAGCCAAAGTGATGAAAATTTATGTTAAAAATAGCAGTTTTTGGCATATTCTTAAGTAGTAGTAATTTATAAAATAAAATTCTAATATTCTGATCTAAAGTTATTCCCTGGTAGATGTTTCAACAATTGATTGTTGCTTAATTTCATCAGCACTTAAATGCAACTCCACTTTTTGAGTTTTCACTATTGACAGAGTTGCCAGTTGGGTTTAGCAGCTAGGGATTTTCTGGTGATCAGCAACTCATCAAAAATATGTGAAAGTTGATACTGCCCCTCGTCTCTGTTCATGATGGTGTCCCTTTTTCTTGCCTCCTTGATCCATCTCCTAAACCTATCTTGCTCCTTGCTTATGACCAGTGCCTCTGCCCATCCAACCCATTATTCTTTTATGTTACATGATATGGTCTGTTAAGGGTGTATATCTATGGAACATCTTTGGATCAGAATAAAAGCACTTCATTTCATGCTTGCTATTTACAAATGCTGGTGAATGTTTTTACCGATATTGTAGTTCTTTACTCTATCATGTTAAGCTGAAATATGCTGTGAACCAGATTCTGTGTTAACCATACATTGGCTTGGCTTGGTCAGTGTCTGCTTTGACCTATATTGCTGTTGGAGTATCACAGCAAAATCATCAGACAGTTAATTTTGATTGTGATGTTATTGTTAGGACAAAAATTTGTCATAAAAATTAAATGACAGTGGCTCATTTTGGCCACTACAACCATGTTATAGAGGGCCTATGTGGTCATGCAGATGGATGCCTGCCTGTCTGGATGGCCAACAAAATTCATTAATCCACTCTACAGACTAAACCGATTAGTCAGTGAACTTATAATGTGGCATGTTGATAGAACGTGTATTTAGTAATATCCATTAGAAATGTGATGAACACTTTGAGCACATTTGTTTTTTTCAGAGCTTGTGTGTGCTGGACTCTCTGGATAAAGGTTTAAATTAACTTGCCTTTGTCAATCTAGGAACCATTTAGTTTCCATATCAAGCAATGTCGTTGTTGTCTCCCTATATGAGATGGGCATGATTAACATTTTACCCTTTGCACCTAACACATGATTTAGTCTGTTATGGAATAAAGCATCTGATATACTACACGTGCACAGGGTATAATGTAATTATGCCACAATGATATTGAAGGTCGTAAGTGCAATAGCTGCCATTTGCCAGAAATTCCCATCAAATATACTATTATGCCAAGTCTTTGGTCAGTGGCTCTTGAAATGGTTCTTCAGGTGACATAGTCACTTGAAGAACCACTTCAAGAGCCACTGACTCAAGGAAAGATAAATTGAGCTATCCTAATACATGGCAGCACATAGATGTATCACACGGCAGCTATTGCACTTATGACCTTCTTGCATTTATATGACAATATGATTTGTTCCCTAATTGGTTGATTGTAATGATGGTTATATGTTGGGACTATTTTACATATTGTAAATATTTATAATAAGGTTAAAAATATATATGTGAAACTTTGTTGCTGTATATCAGAGTACTTTATTTTCCATTTTTCTACCTTTGTGCAGTGATGTCAATCATGTCATAACCTTGATTAAAGTGACAGGAGGAGATTGTTTTAGGATACAAATTTCTCTAAAATTGCATTGGATCGGTTGTAGACCATCTAGCTCGAAGGTTTATTGAACAAACAAGTACAAAAGAAAACCGCAAACCTTGTTTTGAACTTGGCTGCTATCGTAATCGTCACCATAGAAAACCATGCTTTGAATTTCTGTCAGAAATTACTAAATCATCATCTTATTACATAAAGATGGCGTATTTGGCTTATTCACTTCAGGTGTGATCTCATACATTGGTAAGCATTCCAAATATGCAAAAAGACAGGGTTTTACCAAAATTGGAGGCGCTTCTTTCTGGAAATCTCCTCATGTTTCTTTAAGCTTCTCTTGATATACCAACTTTGTGTGCATGTGTAAAAATACCATCACTTTAAATCTGCTCTTTTAGTTTAATGTTATGACCACCAAATCTTGTACCACTGTACAGAGATAGGGAACTGGAGTACAATACATATGCTTGCAACCGTTTGAAAATTTTTTGTTCTTACAGCAATAAAATATTACCAAGCACAAGAAAATGATGGCACCTTATTTGTATTGTTCATTCCACTTGCTACATTCTGTGCAAATGTTATGAAACTTAAAGGTGCAACGAGAGATTTCAAGTAACAGGTGTCCCTAAAAAATGTGAAAATTCTGATTTTTGCACTGGTGTAAAGCTTTCTATCAAAAATATCCCCATCTGAAAGGATTAAGCTGAGAACTGCTTCTTTGGTATAAATATTTTGAAATGTCTATTTCCTATAGGAGCAAAGAGGAAATTCAGCCTTTGTTTTCTATTGAAATAAGCATATGGAAATCATCTTTTGTTTTCATTTTAAGTTATTTCTGTAGCCAAATGAAAGGTAGGCAATCTATTGCATGTTTAATCTATATGAAATCACTACATGTCACAGAAAATATGGACGACTTGAAACGTCTTGTTGCACCTTTAATTGCAGTATTGAAAATGGGTCTATTATAGTCTCCGTAACAATTGTTTGAACTAAGCGTACGCAGTCACGCGGTACCGGCGTGTGCGACCTGCACATGGGCGTATCGCGTGTCTATTTTAATTGTTGTGTTTACACACTGTCTACAGCAGTGTGACCTTCACGCACATACACAGCAGATTGTTCGAATCAGTTCAAACAATTATTACTTGGAGTATAGTTTTGAAACTGACCTTGTGACCTCACCGTAGAGTTTACATGGGTATTCTAATATGCTGTGTCATCGTAGGCAGGCCAATAGCGATCAAGAGTATCGCATATTAATCACATCTCACTGAGAGAAGTACCTTGGTGTTGGTTAAAGGTGCAACAAGAGATTTCAAGTCATCCATATTTTCTGTGGTATGTAGTGATTTCATATAGATTAGACACTCAATATATCCCATGTACCTTTTATTTGGCTACACTAAAACAAAAGGTGATTTGTATATGCTTATATTTCAATAGAAAACATAGGCTGAATTTCCTATTTGCTTCTATAGGAAATTAGAAATTTCATAATTTTTGTTCCAAAGAAACAGTTCTTAGCTTAATAAATCCTTTCAGATGGGGATATTTTTGATAGAAAGCTGTACACCAGTGCCAAAATCATAATTTCCAATTTTTTTAGAGACGCCTCTTATTTGAAATCTCTCGTTGCACCTTTAACCATGAAGTGTCCAAGCAGCATATTTTCAACTACTCTGTTCCTCAGGACTATTGTAGGCCCGCAAGGTTTCATAATATATACTTATTCAGCCGGTGACATTATTAGGAATCGTGATGTTACTTTATGATACTCGGCTTTTCTGTGATTTTAATCCAAGGATTCCAGGTGATTGTGAGAATACTCTTCCAAAAATTTCAAGCTGTATATCTGATATAAACACATGGATGTCAAATAACATGCTGCAGATGAACCAAGAAAAGACAGAATTTAATGTCTTTGCCATGCCCTGTGTTTTGAAAAATCTGCCTCCAATACGGTTAGATCTGGGTGATACCTCTGTTCCTGCATGTGTGTGAAAGAACCTTGGGGTTATGTTTGATTCCACCATGAGTATGTCCAATCAGATTGGAGCAATCTGTAAGAATGTAAGTTACCAAGGTTTGGGGTCATTTTTAAAAATTCAATTACACCCTGATATTTTTACAGATGTTAAGAGTTATATTTCACAAAAGTTAAGATTAATCTTAAGCTAGCTTTAGAACACACTGAAGCTCTGACAGAGATGTTACAAGATGCCAAAAAGAATGGAAACCCTTTTGTGACAACATGGTTTGACCTACAAAGTGCTTATGGAACTGTACCACACAACATAATCCTCTTTGCATTAGAATGGTACCACATCCCAGATAACATCCTTAAAATGATCTTCAAGTACTGTGATGATAGTTACATCCGTGTGGAGACAAAAGAGTGGACAACATACTGGATGCATTGTGGCATTGGTGTCTTCCAAGGATGTATCTTGCATCCTTTTACTGGCCATTTTCAATTTGTCTAGATCTCCTTGATAAATACAGCCATCTCGGATATTGTATGAGCAATTCAACGATCAGATCATCTGCTAAAGCCTATGCAGATGACCTCACACTGATTGCAAGGAGCCCAGAAGACTGTCAAAAGCTGATAAACATAGTTAACAACTTCTTAGATGGACATATACTATAAAAGCCAAACCAATCAATGCCGGCCGCATGCCATGCAGAAGTGTGTCTTAAATAAAATGCAAGAGAAAGACAATATATAAATTCCAGTATGTGGCGTATGACCTTAAGCTAACAATTGACGGAGGTGAGATTGCCATCATCCACAGCCAGGCAATGAGATTTCTGGCAAGTTGATCTTCGAAGATCTAAAGAACCAAGCCATCAGACAATCTGTGAGAGGCAAACTAGAAGATATGTTGAAACCCACAGAGATGTCTCAACTCAACGGCAAGAATAAGTTGTGGATATACAACAATGAAAGCATACCCAAAATGACTTGGAAATTCACTATCCCAATAGTGAAATACAATTTCCCAATTACTTTGAGAACCTAGATGCTCTCTGACCAAATATTTGAAGAGATGGGCAGGAATAAGCCGATGTACCACCACCACTGGCTTGCAACTAAAGAGACTTAACACATCTGTTAAGTGCATGCAAGTTTCTAAATACCATCTCAACAAACATTCTATTGATGGAAGTACTCAATCTCTGTACCAAGACTGCATCCAAAAGAGGCAAAGCAAGTTCTGGATGGGGTCAAGACGAGAGTCAGAGAGAACACCACCTAATCATAATGTAATGTGCAGATGCAGATAGAGCAGGCCTCGTTTCATGAAGACCCAGAACTCATCAAAATATGAAGCCTTGGCAACACCGACAAAGATGAAGTGTAGTAGATGGAGATGATAAGCCTTGCCTTACCTGTGTGGGCTGTATTAGCAGGACATTGGCTGAAATTGGACTCTGTCCATGCAAGTCAATCCATCATGAGATGAAAATTGCTGTATGTATGGACACCGCGTGCTGTTGTCATTCCATATCAGTGCTGTAGCAAGACCAACTGCCATCTCTTGCAAATCGGAGAGTATGGGGCAAAACCCACCTAGCTCCTACCACTTGGTCACCACAGCAATCTCTATACTGTCCCATATCCTAAATGGCTGCAGCTACTCCCTTCAAAGCAGGCGAAACAACTGGCGTCATGACCAAACCCTGAAAACTATCACATCCGGACTGATGCCCTTCACTGGCCAATTAAAGGATATTCACACAACACCTAATCTATGTCAGAAAGTACATAGAACATAATCATAACAGAACTTACTTTTCCAATGGATAGAACCTGTCCAATGCATATGCCAGGAAAAAGTGTAAAATACCAAACCTTGTAGCCGAGCGTGAAATCAGATTGAATGGTACGACCACTACTTCCCAATTGATATTGCAATCAGTGTGTTTTTGTTTTTTCTAAACACTCTTGCAGCCCTAGGAGTCTCAAGTGGTAAAAGAAAATTTGGACACCGCCTCAAAGACTGCACTGAGAGCAAGCTACATGATCTGACTAATTCTGCAAAACAATCATCAATCAGATCATGGGAATTGACTTCAGGAAGGGCATGCTGAGGGAGGCAGTTCGGTGCCGTTGTTCAATTTTGCTGAAGATTTTCTTCCAGTGTTTGATTTAGTGTTATTATTTTTAATGATCATGCATGGGCTGTCAGATGAGGGTCTGCCGATTGATTTATATTTTATGTGGGTGGTAGGTAAGTAAAATGTTATCACAAAAGCACAACTAAAAATTCATCCTGCCCCCTTTCATTGTTAAATGACCCCCCTAAAATAGCCCATTTCTGCCTCAAAAGGCAGAAAAAAGCCATATTTTTAAACCAATTGTAAAGCCACATTACCAGATGAGGCACTATTTTTCAACTTATTTTTTTTATGCATTAAAGTATACATCTTGTCATGCTGTCCAAGAATATTACCCCTTCTAGCGGTTTTAAAAGATACATTTTTGCTGCTTCATTTTTGACAGATTTCGTGTTTTGCCAAATGACCAAAAATAGCAATTTTCCCCATTTTGCCTGTGATTTTCTTTCCATACTCAAAAATTTAGCTTCAGATTTTTATCACAAATATTGACATCATAAGGTATATACAATTTCTTTTCAAAGTGTGGTGTTTTTTTCACCTTGTTCCTTTAGGGGGTGTTCTTAAAATATGACATTTTATAGTATGTCATATTATGTAAATTCATATTTATTGCCCATGTTAAACATTAAGAACAACAATATAAATCACTATTGGAGATTTTTTTGAAATGTTTTGTCAATTTACATTTTGCATAATGAATTGCAGCAGTGGTGATTTTTTGGGTATGTATGTCTAATTTTGAAGGGGGTTATTACACAATTTTTGCACAAAATTTCATGGTAAAGTCACACACATCTTTTATTTGTGTCCCGATTCCCACATTCCTACCCACGGCATTGACTGTTGCCCACCCCTTGCTCTCCGCCTATCTTCTTAGTAGACTTTTGAGTGTAATGTTGCGGTTTTCAGAATGTATATGCTCCAGAAGCTGATCCAGAATGACTATAGAGGATAGGAAAGCACTGATGAAAAAGAATGATGATTTTATGTATCCAAATCACAGGAAAACAGAAACGACACATGGACGATAGTGTATGTCACATAATGGTGGCATAAAACATTTGCAAGGTTTTAAACAATATCTTAAATAATTTTAAATGTTCCATTGGTAAGGAATTAAGTGTAAAGTAATATAATTTAAAAACAGAAAAGCATAGTTGTCAGACTCTTGACCAGGAATAAAATACCATTTCAGCAGCATGAGTCCAAAGTCGGCTTCTAAATCCTTCTGCCCATTGGGATGAGAATGAAATTATTTATCGGTGATTGGAAAAGGGGTAAAGGTTTATATGTGGCGTCATATCCAAAATGTGTTAAAAGTTGGAAAGAGGTGAAAATAATCTTTCCCAAGAGGCATCCAAATTGGAAGGCTTGCTTCGACACTCTAGCGGAATGCCTCTCATAGCAAAATAAAAACAGTCAGAATTGTTGCACCTTATGTACACCGTGTAAACAAATCATACTCCTATGTGTCCAATGAACAGGGGGGGGGGCGGGGGGGGGGGGGAGAACAATAAGTGATGGTCAAAAGACACCCAGTTCAATTAAGTAAGTTTCCGTCATTGGTCCAGAGGAAGGGCCTTTGAGGTAGTCTACACCATCAGGAGGAATTTCTGCTACTTTGTTCTATTGAAGTTGTTAGGGTAGACTTAGACTGATGTACAAAGCTTGCATGAGTTTCCTTTCCATACAATTAGTGTTCCTGTCAAGGAATTTTAGTCTTGCCTAGTCAATGGTATATTGGTCCTTCCACACATGATAGGCATATGGCCGTTTTTTGTGTGTTGCCAGGTGCTTTTTGGTGTTCATGATGTAAAATATGGACAAGGAAGACTAATTGGACTGAAAGGAACCTCATGGAAGCTTTGTACATCAAGCACAATGACCACCTACAACCCAATGGGTATAAATTAAAATAGCTGATACTCATAAGGTTTTATGATTTCTCTGGACGTAATCTGTCATTTTCGTTTTTGCTCCATAGGACAAGTTGAAAAGCTGATTGCTGATTATGACAATTTAAACGGTTTGAAATGAGAGATGTTTACATATCAGGTGGCCTAAAATAGAAAGTTCTGATTTTGCCCTGCCGTAAAGCTTTCCACCCTACAGTACCCAATCTGAACGGATAAAAGTTGAGAAATGTCTTTGGTACAAAAAATGTGAAATTTGTATAGGAGCAAATACAAAATCAGCCTATTTGTTGTACATGAAGATATACGCAAATCAAAATCACCCTTTTTCTCTATTTTTAAGGACATTTTGTAGCATACTAAAAGGTAAGGGAAATCTATTGGGCATTTACTCTATTTGAAATTAGTATTATGACACAATATTTGGGGTACCTCCAACTCCGGCCGCGGACAAATCGCCTCTGTCCGATAGCCCGGGAACTAGTTAGAATTTTTTTAGGGCAAGAAAACTTTGGGTACGTCTTGCCCGTTCGGCAAGTTCCCAAATATAGCTAAAATGGGTTACTGGTTATTTACTGACTTCACTCCCAAACAGTCACAATATTAATAGAAAACGTAAATTTCTAGACCCCTATTCCTTTACAAGTTTTACTTACCGCTTCATGAATAAAGGAACGACAAAAATAAAGATACTAATAATTACAAACGTCGCAGACCCAGCTGGGAATGCCCCCTTCGCACTTTCCACAAGTCAAGGTGATATTCGATAGATATTGCTTTCCAGTCCAGCCTGGTCCCAGGGTCAATGATCTGGCTCGCACTATTAATATTAAACAGGGATGCGAAAAAATGTAATAAATCCGGAAGCCGAATACGATTTTTCCGCCGGACAGCTTCCAACATAAATGAAATTTATTCACCTCACAAATGATCCTAATTTTTCCGGGGGGGGTCCGGCGTTTAGAAAACAAGCTTTTCACGCGCGATTGTTGCACTGATAAATTGGTATTTCCGTGCCAAAATAAGCGTTGAAAATTCACAGAATCCACGTAATTACGTACCTAAACTAAAAGGTCCTGGTAGACACAATCAAAGTACCATTTATGAAGTGTAAATCAATCGATCTTGTCGATCACAAAAAGGGTCGGCTTTCCCTGAATTCCCTCCAGAACGTCTTTTAATGATGCGTTAAATGAATACAAAGATTCCCCAAGCGTGTCAATCATAAATAATTGATGTCCCGACCCGCCACTTGTGTTTCGCCAATCATATAGCACTTTTGCGTTCATTCCTGATTCAGTATTAGTATTTACAATAAGCAATAATCACCCCCATGTATTTTAAAGGGATCAAACCAAACAACTAAGTGAACATAGCCTTCCATTCATATGTTAATTGCAATAAACAAAACAGAAAAAACGGTTAAGTAAATCGAATTATTTTAAAAAAAATCATTCAGAAAGACTCAACATAGATTTGAAATCTAAATATATCATCATGTATTTTTATTGCCAAAATACGTCATTTTAGGCTTGAAAAATTAAAAAATGGCCGACGGGTGAACACCGGAGTGAAAGACGGCATGGCCAACGCGCGAATATTTGACACAAAACAAATGAAACTCCAGTTTAGCATCTCAGAGCATCTTAACTGGTATTATTGCAAATTGTAATCAACAAATTACAGGGGGGTGACGTGATTACCTGTGGTCATGATGCTGATGAAAAACAGTCATGAAAGATCAGTACAGTTGAAGGCTGAGACGGATTGGGGAATTTACAGGGACCGCATTTTTAATAATCTAGTATTTTTCCCGCGGTCAGCAGTCAGAACCAGCCGGATGGCTGTCCTGATGAAGCTCTTTCCCGCTGAGAATCATGCCGGATTTCGGGGCATGCTCTTCACGGGCTCGGGCAAGCAGGTTTCTATGAGGTTGCCGATCGGGGCAAGCTAGAAAATATATTGTCGCGGCCTTGCTCCAAATCTCTCGTTGCACCTTTAATGATCAGCATTTTAAAGGTGATGAACAAGAGATTGTAAATAAAAGGTGTCCATAAAAAATGTCAAAATTCTGATTCTGCAGTGGTTTGTAAGCTGGTATCAAAGATATTCCATCGGAATTGTCTCTTTCATTGGTACAAAAAACCTTCTAATTTCCTATTTGGGAGCAAATAGGAAATTCAGCCTTGTTTTCTATTTGAAATATAGCATATTACAAATCACCTTTTGTTTTCATTCTAAGTTGTTCCGTAGCAAAATAAAAGGGTAGGGAATCTATTTGCGTGTTCTAATCTATATGAAATCACTATATAGTCAAAAGAAAATATGGATTGATTTGAAATCTCTTCATGCACCTTTAAGCAGTGTCAAGGTAAGTCCTTTTGTTTTTAAATGAATTCTGATTGTGGCCATCATTGTAAACATCAACATTGTGTTCTAGCATTACCACCACAGGTATCCAGTGGAGATAACCCTGTCCTGTATTTTTTGGCCGAATAAAACGCTATTTGACATTTAAGTGACAAAAAGCACACAGCCTTAATGGTGGGAATCAATTGTTGTAGTATGCTGTCTGAAATTTTGGGGCAAAAAAACTATAATATTAAAAAAAAAAAACACAGCAAGTTTACCACCTAATCGGATGCCCAAAATCGGATCCTCACCCAATTTCCTTTTTAGGAAAGAAATGTCTACTTACATAATATAGTCAAATATTTGCAAGTTGCAAGCCAAAACAAAATACTCGGACACTAGCGTTAACACGGTCTTAAAGGTACCAGGAAATGCAAATAGAATTGAGTGTGGTTTGTGTCAAGCCTAAAGGAGGGACCAGAAAGCAGTTAATATTGGGGATTGGGTGATTGACATCATTAGTGAATCTATTATTTTTCAGAGAGAGGAAAATTTCAGGTGACTGTGTGAATCTAATCTGACACTTGGCCTGAAAATCAATAGGTTCACTAATGGATTGTCACTTGCTAGTGGATGCTTTTTCTGGCCCTGTTTATGGGAATGGAAGTCCCGATAAGATTTGGAGTAGGTTTATCATTCATTTCCTGGGACCGAATCAAAAAGTCAGCTAGCAGTAACTTTTGCAGAAGTGCAGCCTTTTAAACAAACGGGCATACTTTACAACGGAGTTTAGTAGCATGATGAAAAAATTAAACCATGATCAAATCTATAGCAGACATGTGACTGCACCCTCATATCAGACATTATGTTGTTACTTTTGGATTTTGTTGAATGTGTACCGTGTGTTATTTAACTTGGAAGTCAATAAGCCAAATGATGAAAATTTATGTTAAAAAATAGCGTTTGGCATATTCTTAAGTAGTAATTATAAAATAAAAATTCTTAATATTTGATCTAAAAGTATTCCTGGTAGAGTTCACCAATGAATGTGCTTAATTGCATCAGAATAATGCAACACTCCACTGTGGAGTTAGTTTCATATTGACAGAGTTGTCAGTTTGTGGTTTGTTAGCAGCTAGGGATTCTGGTGATCAGAAAATCATCAAAAATATGTGAAAGTTGATACTGCCCTGTCTCTGTTCATGATGGTGTCCCTTTTTCTTGCCCTCCTTGATCCATCTCCTAAAACCTATCTTGATCCTTGCTTAGACAGTCCTCTGCCCATTACAACCCATTATCTTTATGTTACATGATATGGGTCTGTTAAGGGTGTATATCTATGGAACATCTTTGGATCAGAATAAAAGCACTTCATTTCATGCTTGCTATTACAATGCTGGTGAATGTTTTACCGATATTGGAGTTCTTTACTCTATCATGTTAAGCTGAAATAGCGTGAACCAGTTCTGTGGTAACCATACGTTGGCTGGCTTGGCTCAGTGTTTGATTTGCCTATTATTGCTGTTGGAGTATTTGAAAACACAGCAAAACATCAGACAGTAATGTGATTGTGATGTTATTGTTAGGACAAAAATTTGTCATAAAAATTAAATGAAAGTGGCTAATTTTGGCCACTAAACATGTTATAGAGGGCTATGTGGTCATGAAGATGGATGAATGTGTGTCTGGATGTCCAATCAAATTATTAGTCTACTCTACAGACTAAACCGATTAGTCAGTGAATTTCAAATGGGGCATGTTGATAGAACGTGTATTTCGTAATATCCATTAGAAATGTGGGAAAACACTTTGAGCACATTTGTTTTTTTCAGAGCTTGGTGGTGGACTTCTGGATAAAGGTTAAATTAACTTGCATTTGTCAATCTAGGAACCATTTAGTTTCCATATCAAGCAATTCGTTGGTTGTCTCCTATCATGAGATGGGGCATGATACCTTTTAACCTTTGACCTAACACCTGATTAGTCTGTTATGGGATAAAGCATCTGATATACTACACGTGAAACAGGGTTATATGTAATTATGCCACAATGATATTGAAGGGCGTAAGTGCAATAGCTGCCATTTGCCCAGAAGATTTCCCATCAAATATACTATTCAGCTAGTCTTTGGTCCAGTGGCTCTGAAATGACGTTCTTCAGGTGACATAGTCACATTGAAGACCATTTCAAGAGGCCACTGACTCATAGGAAGATAAATTGAGCTATCCTAATAAGAGCAGCACACAGAGTATCACATGCCAGCTATTACACTTAAGGACCTTCTTGCATTTATATGGAAAGAATTTGTTCCCTAATGGTTGATTGTAATTGATGGTTATTATGTTGACTATGTTTTACATATTGTAATATTATAATAAGGTTAAAATATATATGTAAATTTGTTGCTGTATATCAGAGATTACTTTATTTTCCATTTTCGTACCTTGGCAGTGATGTCAATCATGTCATAACGTGATTAAAAGTGACAGGAGAGATTGTTTTAGGATACAAATTTCTCAAAAGTTGCCATGGGATCGGTTGAGACATTAGCCGAGGAATGTGTCGAAGGTTTATTGCAACAAAACAATACAAAAGAGAAACCGCAAACATGTTTGAACTTGGCTGCTATCGTATCGTCACCATAGAAAACCATGCTTTTGAATTCTGTCAGAAAATAATAAATCCATCATCTTATTACTAAAGTGGCGTATTTGGATTATCATTCAGGTGTGATGCATTACATTGGTAAGCATATAGAAATATGCAAAAGACCAGGGGTGTTACAAAAAATTGGGGGGCTTCTTTCTGGAAATCTCCCATGTTCTTAAGCTTCTCTTGATATCCAACTTTGTGTGCATGTGTAAAAATACCATCAATTTAAATCTTCTCTTTTAGTTTAATGTTATGACCACCAAATCTTGTACCACTGTACAGAGATAGGAAACTGCGGAGTACATACATATGCTTGCAAAACCGTTTGTAAAGTTATTACAGCAAATAAAATATTACAAGCACAAGGAAAAGATGGCACCGTATTTGTATTGTTCATTCCACTTGCTACATTCTGTGCAACTGTTATGAAACTTAAAGGTGCAACGAGAAAATTCAAGTAAGGGATGTCCCTAAAAAATGTGAAAATCTGATTTTTGCACTGGTGTAACGCTTTCTATCAAAATGTCCCCAACTGTCCCTTTAAAGCTTTAAAAAATAAAAAAAGTAAAAATATTTGAAATTTCTATTACTTTTTTTATTTTTTTCCAATTACGGTATTATGCTTTTATATTGAAATAAGCATATAATAAAAAAAATAAAAAAAATCATTTTAAGTTATTTCTGTAAGCAATGAAAGGTAGGCAATTATTGCATGTTTAATCTATATGAAACCATACATGCACAGAAAGAAAATATGGACGACGTGAAATCTCTTGTTGCACCTTTAATTGCAGTATTGAATAGAAAACAGGCTTAATTTCCTATTTGATCCTATAAGGAAATTAGAAATTTCATAATTTTTTTGTTCCAAAGAACAGTCTCAGCTTAATAATCCTTTCAGAGGGGATATTTGATAGAAAGCTGTACACCAGGCCAAAATCAGAACTTTGTACCAATTTTTTTAGAGACGCCTCTTATTTGAAAGCTCTCGTTGCAACCGGTAACCATGAAGTGTCAAAGCAGCATATTTTCAAACTACCTTTTTCCTCAGGGGACTCTGTTGTGAGGCCGCAAGGTTTATAATTATAATTATTCAGCGGTGACATTATTAGGAATCGTGATGGGGTACTTTATGATACTCGGCTTTTCTGTGATTTTAATCCAAGGAGTCCAGGTGATTGTGAGAATACTCTTCGGAAACTTTCAAGCTGAATATCTGATAAAACCATGGATGTCAAATACCATCGAGATAACAAGAAAAAGACAGATTTGTAATTTGTCTTGCCATGCCAATGTGTTTTGAAAAATCTGCTCCAATACGCTTAGCTCTGGGTGATACCTCTGTTCCTGCATGGTGTGTGAAAGAGCTTGGGTTATGTTTGATTCCACTGAGTATGTCCAATAGATTGGAGCAATCGTAGAGTGTAAAAATTTAAAACCAAGGTTGGGGTATTTTTAAAAAATTCAATTGACACCCTGCTATTTTTACAGATGTTAAGAGTTATATTTCACAAAGTTAAGATTAATCTTAAGCTAGCTTTAGAACACACTGTGAAGCTCTGACAGAGATGTTACAGATGCCAAAAAAGAATGGAAACCCGTTTGTGAACAAACATGTTTGCTCGTCAAGTAGTGATGATAGTATGCATCCGTGTGGAGACAAAAGAGTAGACAAACATACTGGATGCACTTGTGGCATGGGGTCTTTCCGGATGGATCTGCTCCTTTACTGGCCATTTCAATTTGTCTAGTCTCCTTGATAAATTACGGACATCTCTGATATTGTATGCGCAAGTCAACGATTAAGATCCTTCTGCTAAAAGCTATGCAGATGACCTCACAATGATTGCAAGGAGCCCAGAAGACTGCCAAAAGCTAATCAACATAGTTAACGACTTCTTAGATGGACATTACTATAAAAGCCAAACCAATTCAAATGCCGGGCGCTGCCATGCAGAAGTGTGTCTTAAATAACAATGCAGAGGAAAAGACAATATCTTAATTACAGTTGTGGCGTATGACCTTAAGCTAACCAATGACGAGGTGAGATTGGCATCATCCACAGCCAGGCAATGAGATTTCTGGCAAGTTGATCTTCGAAGATCTAAAGAACCAAGCCAGAGACATCTGTGCGAGGCCAACACTTAGAAAAATATGTTGAAACCCACAGAGATGTCTCAACTCAACGGCAGCAAAGAATAAGTTGGGATATACAACCAATGAATGATGAAGATGATGATGAACGCATTACCCAAAATGACATGGAAATTCAATATCCCATTAGTGAAAATACAATTTCCCAATACATTTGAGAACCTAGATGCCTCTCTGACCATATTGAAGAGATGGGCAGACTAAGCCAATGTAACACACCACTGGCTTCAACTAAAGAGCCTTAACACACTGTTAAGTGCATGCACGTTCTAAATCCATCCAACAAAACATTTATTGATGGAAGTACTCAATCTCTGTACCAAGACTGAACTCAAAAGAAGGCAAAACAAATTACATGGAATGGGGTCAAAGAACTAGAGAAGAGAGAACACCACAATAATCATAAAGGAATGTGAGATGCAGATAGAGCAGGCCTCGGTGTCAGAAAGACCCAGAAGGCTCAAACAATCAAATATGAAGCCTTGCAACACCGACAAAGATTGAAGTTAGTAGAGGGAGATGATAAGCGGTTACCTGTGTGGCTGTATTTTAGCAAGGGACAGTGGCTGAAAATTGGACTGCATGCAAGTCAATACATCATGGAAGAAGATGCTGTAGTATGGACACCGAGCGGTTGTCATTCCATATCAGTGCTGTACAAGACCAACTGCCATCTCTTGCAAATCGGAGATAGGGGGCCAAAACAACCTAGGCTCCTACCAACTTTGTCACCACAACAACTGTACACTGTTCCACATAAATGGTTGCAACTACTCCCTTCAAAGCAGGCGATACAAATGGCGTCATGACCAATCCTGAAAACTATAACATCCGAAATGATGCTTGTCACAGGCCAATTATGGGGATATTGAACACAACACCTAATCTATTCAGAAAAGGGACAGAGAACAGTCATCATAACAGAACTTGACATTTTACAATTTGAGAACTTGTCCAATGCATATGCCGAAAGAAAAGAAAAAAGGTAAATACCCAAGACCTTGTTAGCGAGAAGTGTGAAAACAGCGGATGGTGCACCCACTACTTCCCAATTGATATTGCAAGCAGGGTCTTCTAGAACACGTCTTGCAGCCCTACGAGTCCTAAGTGGTAAAAGAAATTTAGGACCCTGCCTCAAGATGCAACTGAGAGCACCGCTACATGATATGCTATGCGGTCAAAACAATCATTCAGTCATGGCAGAATGACGTAAGGAGGGCATGCGAGGGAGGCAGTTTCGGTGCCCGTTTTCAAATGTTTGCTGAAGAGAACTTTTCTTCCAGTGTTGATTTAAAGACACTATCAGTGATTGCGCTATCCAGCAACTCGAAAAAAATCATCCAAAATCAGATTTTTGCATGTATGCAAAAAGTACAGGTATCCTTACATTACCCTGCAAATGTAAGACCAAAAGCACCTAATAAGGACAGATCGAGATTTTAGTCAGTAATGTCCGAACGGACACTTACTACAACACGTAATTTGAATGGATGAATCGTGTATCTTGGAACACTGCCGTTTTTCTTCCCTTTCTTATTCTACGCTGGAACAGTAACTTATGGAATTCTACAGAATTACCATTCCCTTTGAAGTGAAGCCATTCCTGCAAATTTCAAATATTTTTAAAATCACTGATAGTGTCTTTAAGTTGCAATTTCTATTTCCCATTGTTGATGGAGCAGTGCAAATATTTTGCCATCCCTGTTAGGCACTGTGATTTTTGTAGAGCGCCATAACAGGCAGTTATTATATTATTATTGTTATTATTATCTTTTGCTCCAAGAAATCCTCACACAGTAGTAGGATATTGCTGGTGAGGTGTATCCAGCCAACCGTTAGGATAAGGGGTACAAAACCGGATTTAAAACTTTGGTTTAACTAAAAGACTCTGGAGGGGAAGGGGACGGTTGAGTGCTCATAAACGGTTTAACCCACCAAGGACCGTTTAAGTCCAGAGGGGGGGAGACCTCTGGAGTAGTGGAGTGTTAGTGCCCCAAAAAATACCTAAAACTAAGCCAAGAAACCAGAGTTCAAGGAACTTTTCCAATGTCACTTCACAGGAGAGCATTGCAATGGGAGTGCTCATCACAAAAAGGGTCGTCATTACTAAAACCTTCTCATAGACGAGAATAGCGGTCTGAGGCACTCCGGGCTTATCTTATGTTCTGTCAACACAAACATTTGTAATCTTATAACCATCAGAACACAAATAGGGGGTGTCTCTTGACAGACAATCAGCAATACCCATACATAGTACATACCTTACTAAGAATATTAATGGCTGCTCGCCCCCCCACTCCATCTGGTTTTACCAGTGCTTCAGGCATTGCACTCTGCAGGGGTTTCAGGAGAGAAAACACACATAAATGGTGAAAAGATCTGGTGGGACAACAAGCACCGCTGCATAATACTGTCAAGAAGCCACCAGCTCGTCAGACAAGATGGGTTATCATCGACCATATGTCGAAACGCGCTAAAATCTCCAGCTCCCCATTCAACATAAGAGTACATACATGAACAACTGCCTGGCTAGATACTCTCAAGACCAGACAATGCAATATGCTATCACACCTTGACAGAACCACTGGAGCAATATTTCCATGTAAGAGGGTCACTTGAACAGGATTCGCACGGGTCTGTCGTGGGGCCGGCGACCATCTACAGACAGCCAATGTGGCTCTCCATACAGACTGCGGATCACATTCTCAGGGAGTGACCTACGTTTCGTCCACCAGTGGATATAGACGTCTCAAAACCTAACCGATCAACAGTGAGCTGCCGCCACCAACTTCAACATATTTAGCTGCTGCCTCATATGCAAGAAGAAGAATAGTACATACCATTTCCCACTAACCCCAATCACTGTCTTATACACTCCTCCAGAATTTCACCAGCTTGTACCAAGAGTAATTCCATAATTGCATCAATGAATATGAAGATGGAACCACTGGAAATCTCACACTTAAAGGTGCAACGAGAGATTTTGAGGCACCCAAATATTGTGTCATAATAATAATTTCATATAGATTAGACACTCAATAGATTTCTTACCTTGTATTTTGCTACAGAAATGTCTTAAAAGAGAGAAAAAAAAAAAAAAAAAAAAATTGCTCCTATACGAAATTAGAAATTTCACAATTTTTGTACCAAAGAAACATTTCTCAACTTAATCCTTTCAGATGGGGATATTTTTGATGGAAAGCTTTACATCAGGGCAAAAATCAGAATTTTCATATTTTTTAGGGACACCTGTTATTTGAAATCTCTTGTTGCACCTTTAAAGAGACATGAGGACATTTCCAGAAAGAAGAGCTCCCTAATAATTTTTTCATATTTGGAATGCTTACCAATGTATTAGATCACACTTGAAGCGAATAAGCGGAATACTCCTTTATGTAATAAGACGATGATTTAGTAATTTCTGTCGTGCACGACAGAAATTCCAAGCATGGTTTTCTATGGGGACGATTACGATAGCAGGCAAGTTCAAAACAAGGTATGTGGTTTTCTTTTGTACTTGTTTGTTCAATAAACCTTCCAAACATTCAAGGTAGGTGGTCTACAATCGATTTAGTGCAATTTGAGACAATTTGATCAGGTTCAACACTACCTGCCCGTCTGAATTTTTTTCTTTCTGAAGTTAACTTGCATTTATTACAGCATCATTTTTAATAGCCATGCAGTTCATGTATTGTTACATGTATCTATTGTATATACGCATGAGTCTGCCTTTATTCCGTGTAGGTTTATATTGAATTAAAATCGCAATCCCTCGCTAGTCTACTGGTTATATAGAGGAGGAGCAGAATATGATACGGGCCTTATTTAAGGAGTTCGTTTACCTTCCACTACAGAAAAGGTTTGACACATTTGGTAGTTAGTACGGACCCTCTACATCAATGCTATGTAGGTAGTACTCTCAAATT
>JAMKCH010016848.1:0-23795 GCA_023653785.1 Ophioderma brevispina
GACTCCCTTGAAACACGCAGGCAGACTGCAAGTCTCTTCTTGATGTACAAGATCCACCACCGGCTAGTTGCTATCAATCCAGCTCATTACCTTACTCCTATGGTGCCAAGCAGTACTAGGTCATATCACTCATCCAGATACCAAATTATTCCGGCAAGGATCCAGATATACAAATACTCCTTCTTCCCACGAACAGTCTTGTGGTGGAATGCCCTCCCTGGCCAGGTTCTCGAGCTACCATCTATCGAGGCATTATAGGGGAGTGGTTGGAGCACACATCTAATTATGCTCCATGAAATTTTTACTCGCACTTGTATATATATGCACTTGGACTTCTGGCACCGCACATGAGCAACTAGTTATTTCCTTGGTGACACATCCTGACTGAAGGACTCTGCCAAGTATAGAAGTAGAAGTAGAAGTAAACCCACTGTAAGGTGAGACAAGCCTGATCGGTTTATCACGGATTGACATTTGACAAATTTTGAAAGTTTGAAAGCCTGTAAAAAATAAAAAAAAATGAGGGATGTGCAGTGAATTGGTTTTTGTTTCATTGTGAAGGGTACTGCCAAGTATGTTGAAACTTATTAATTTGGTTACCATGGTTTCCTACTAAAAATCCATAAAATGTTCAATATCACGGACGGCCGAGAAAATTGGGTTTTGAACCTTTTGGTATTCTTTCATCATTTCTGTCTAAACCACTTGACATTAAGCTAATACTTTAAACCACAAAAGTTAGTCAACTTAGTTGGCTTCTGTGTCAGATGGATCCCTAACATCCCTTGAGGAAAATCTGACGATCACCGCAAAAAAGGGAGGTAGTGTTATTTTTCGTGTTAGATCTCGGGGCAACAGACCTGTGAGTGGGGTTTTGAAAAAAAAAAAAGCTGAAACAGCGTAAAACTAGCTAAAAAGGTCAAAACAGGCTGAAAATGTAAGAAAAAGCTAAATTTTTGACTCTTTGAAAGCATGAAAAAGCTGAAATCTCAGTATAGGCCTGAATATTGATGACAAAAAATAATATTCACAGCTAAAAAATGACGTTATTTTTGTTTTAGTTTTGTATTTTAAACTTGGAGAGTTTTCTAAATTGCCATCTATGAATTAAGACAGAGGAAAAGAAAATTGATACACATATCATGCTCTGAAATATCCCTAATGCCAAACAATTTATCAAATTTAGAAAAGGATAAAGACAGATTAGTCACATTATTGATAAAAAAAACAGAGTTCATCCCACAATGGAGAAACCTTTCTACAATCACAAAATAAATGTAAAATAGTTTCAGGAAGTTCATTAGCTCTGGTGAGAAATAAACAAAGTACTGAACATAAAATTGCTGAACATAATAACAAACTTAAGCAGCATTTCAAAATGGACTATTTGATCTTGATTCATACTATCTAGTTAAATTATTTTTATTTTGTTTAGGCCACGGCAGTGTTCTAATCGGTTATTAAAGAGAGAGAGAGAGGAGGGGAGAGTGGGTGTAAGGGAGGTTGATGTCTTTGTCCGTAAATCTTGTGTGTCCTGTGTTGGTTGTGTGTTTTTCCCTCATTGTATTTTTATATTGATATGTTGTGAGCTTTTGTGTGGGTTAGGTGTGTTGTGGATGGTATGTTTGAGTTGTCTTTGTGGTGTCTATGTGTTTGTCTTGTCCTTTGTTTTTTGTGTCTATTTGTTTGTTTTTCTGGAAAATCCTGTGCAAAACCTTCCCCAAACCCATCTTCAATCACTATTTTTCTTGCTCGCCCAATCTCGACAGCTGTATGCCGCCAGGCGTTGTGTGTCATCTTTGCCTTTTCTGGCTCACGATCTGATCTGTTCCCATTTCTCTGGTTTCTTGTGCTCCCTTCCTTTCCCGATTCCATTGTCTGACACATGATGCTTGGCTGTATGCTCTCTGTTGAGATTTGGGCTAAATTAATCTAGTTTATCCATGACTTTGATATCTAGATGTAATAGTCTAAGCTTTTGAGTAGAAGGGTTTGGTGGACCATATCTGTATATTTGCCTCCAACCACCAAACTATACAGGTAATAAAAAAAAATAATAGTCACAAATTATTGTAATTTATTTTCAATTTAATGATAAAAAATCAAATCAGAGAAACTTCCATGTGTCCAAAAGTATCCTGATGACCACCGGGGTTGACCTGTGGAAGTGAAATACCAGTTGAAGAGCTCCGTTCCACACTTCAGGAAGCGGATACTAGCTTTTGCTTCATACATTTTATGCTACCCGAGTGGAAGGCATAAAGCGAGCAGTTATGCCAATGACACTGATATAATTATAGTATTGTGTATCTACTACTACAAGACTAACTTGAGGAAATGGGGTTCTGAGATTAATATAATCTCACATGGGGTTGGAGGAGCTAGGCCTATGGATGAAGACTCAACAGGACTGCTATCTGCCTAAATCGATAAAATAGCTGCAGGCTAGATGAAGATATCAGCAGAGCCCTCACACTAGTCCACAGTCTCAGTGGGCGTGATATAGCTTGAAGATTAAACTAATGAAGATTAAACATAATGCATTTATTTAAGTATAACTTTCTACAGGATGAAAAATTGAAAAATTAACATCACATTTAATGTTTAAAATTAAATTTCCTTTCATTTGAACCCAAACATGATATATTTTGATCAAAATTTACTCAAATTGACCCTCCTCACCAGTGACCCCCTCTTGTAGGTCTCGTGCATTTATTTACGTGTCCACCCTGGGGGTGTTTATTTGATCCATCTGACATGCATAAAGTTTTTATAGCATCGCATGGCAGTTTGACCATGCCTTCCCCCTGTTAGTGTAGAGCACTCGATTTAGTTGACTCTTAACGCAACATTAGTTTCACGCTTTATTCTGTTATCGTATATGGAGCCCGGACTATGGCTCCCGCCGGACTATATCTGCTTTCACACCGGCTCTAAAGCTTGCTCAAATTTCCTTTCAAAGAGCAGATTTGTCACAGGTTCTTACATGTTTTCGTAAGTTAAACTATAGAAATTGGGGTTTTATGGGTATGACTTTTTGCAGCAACGGTTTTCGCACAGTTATGACAGAAAAATCCCTGAGAAAAATGACTGTATCCTGTACAAACTTCATTGGTGCCCTCAGGTGGAAATACGACATAACACTGCACTGAGAATTTCACAAGTTGGAAGCGATTATCTGTGATGTCCTAAACTGAAAAATCAATTTTGGCCACATAACATGAAGTAGGCGACAAACGCCTCCTTAGAGGTCTACTTTTTCTAAGTCCCGCACCCCCCCCCCAATAAAATCCTGCGTACGGCCTTGAGTGCGTGTGCACGTGCGCATGTGTGTAAGTACTGTATGTGCGTTTGTGTGTGCACGCATCTGTGTGGTCCATTTGTGTGTGCGGCATGTACACATGTGTTAGTGGTAAGGTGAATTCATGGCCTGATCCCGGGGGAAGGGTCTCAATATTGGTTTGGGTAGGGATGTGCGGCCGAGTGTTCAAAGGTCACATACCAAGGTCAAAGGTCAACGGAAGATCAAGTTGTAAACAAAGTGATTGGTTCTAATGCAATCTGAGTGGTAACCACTTCGCTTCGGTAGACGAGGGTTAACGAGGTTAAAGGTCACATACCAAGGTCAAAGGTCAAGTTGTAAACAAGGTGATTGGTTCTAATGCAAATATTATACTCATGTATCAAATATCTACTTAAATCAGTTATGATATTTCTTTTTATGCATGGTTTTGTAATTAAAGTGCAACTTCAAACTAGAAAACCATCTCCTTTAAATGCTTAAAGCAATATTAGCACATTTTTTTGAAGGGCGCCCCAATTTTTCAAAAATTTGGAGATTTTTACACGGTTGCATTGGTAACTGACTAGTAAACTATACCTGTGAATGGTTAAGCTCGAAAATGTCTATGTGTCACAAACGAAGGAATTTTGTACTAGAATAATTATTATCGGGGATCCCCGATAATAATTCAACGGCTGCTTCCAATGTGAAATAGCCGGGAAATAGCGCCATGTACGTGTCTACGCTCATCCATTAGTTCTTTTAATAGTTCAGGCAAGTCAAGTTAGAGGTTATTTTCTCGAGGTGGCACTATTTCATCATGGACGGACATAAACGTAGCATTCCAGCTCTGCCGTTAAGTCCAATCTGGGATCCCAATTCTAATTACAAAATCGCTTATTTTGTGACAATAAATACGCATTTTTTAGCATTCTCGTTCGCAGGTATAGTTTCCTAGACAATTACCAACGTAACTGTGCAAAAATATCAAATTTTGAAAATTGGGGGCGCTCTTCAAAAATGTGCCAATATTGCTTTAATGTTGTTCTTATTTCTTTTAAAATTATGCCTGGCGACCCGACACAGGTTTTTTAAATACTTGTTTGTTTTTCTGCCCGCATAAGCGCTGAATATAATTGGTTTATCTTTTTTGTATTTGTCTATCTTTTGGTTGCGCTTGACTTGTTTCCGCGTATATCCGCATGGGTCCCTAGGAGCCCCCCCCCCCTCCACGGGAGTGCCCATGACAAAAATGAAAACAAAAATAATAAGAGTAATAATAATACACCTTATGACATAATTGAAGTAAAAATAGTAAGACAATTTTATTGAGGTATGGTAGGCCACTGGTGCCACGATATTCTTTATTCGTCACATAACAGTTCACTATATAGAAACCTATGGTAAATTGCACGTTATAAAAGAAGTATCCCTGAGAAATACAAAATGGCCAGAGGTGTTTATATTTTGGGCTTAATATAGGTAATATAACTCATGCTTGACCAATTAAAGCAATCAGCACAAATCTAGGTTAATGACTTTATCAGTGATTCATCCAAAAAAGTAAAAATATTTGAAATTTGCAGGAATAGCTTAAAACTCAAGGATAAGTCTGTAGAATTCTCATAAGTTACTTTTCCAACTGAAGAATTGACAGAAAAGAAAGAAAACGGCAATGTTCAAAGATATGACTCTCCATTCAGTTACGTGTTGTAGTAAGTGTCCGTACGGACAGTAATGATTATAGTAGATTTCAAATTACGTGAGACTCCATACATAAATCCATAGGGGTGATGGTTCAATCCCCGGCCATGTGGAGACATATATCGTGTCCACGGTACAAAACTACTTTACAGAATCGGCTTACTGGAACCTGGTGCATTCAGGTCTGTTAATGATAGAAGGACTTGTCAAATCCGCTTTGTGCTAATAGAGTAGGCTACTATGTAATTTCGTGTTTTTTTTTCTGTTAAAAGCAAATTCCTCTTGATTCATTGTGTTTTGGGTGTAACATGTTGGAAAAAATATCTTGGAATTTTTTCAAAACGTTTTTAGGGTGTCAAATCCAAGATGGCCGCCAAAATACATAAATTCCATTATAATTAGTATTCTGAACGCAATATGAGGTCCAAATTGACGACAATACCCATATTTTAGATACCAAAGAGTTCAAAAACAGCTAAATTCAATCAATATGGCAATCACATTGAACAGATCCAAGATGGCGTCCAAAATGGCTGCCAAAAAGCTATGTTATGAATATAAATGCTGCATTAACACTAATCAAGATGAATAGGATTCAAATTCATGGGTGTATATCTTGTGGTGCTAGGAACCCACATCTGACATTTTCTTGTTGTTAACATACTTCAAATCCAAGATGGCGGCCAATATGGCCGCCGAAAAGCGCTATTCACATAACTGGTAATTTAAGACAAACTACCTAAGTTATTAAACATTTGGGCAGAAACATTACATTTAATACTCTGACAGAAGAAATAAACATTTATGTGTTGCTAACACGCTTTGAATCCAAGATGGCGGCCACCGTAAGCACTGATAATAGTAAAATTGTGTATGTTTTTTTTCACATAGATCCATGTCATAATAATATTTTGATAACAATTAAAAAACACCTAGATGTATACTTTGGACCAAAGGAACTCATTTACCATTTATGGTTAGAAAACATACTTCAAATCCACAAATGGTGGCTAATATAATAGCTTCTTTTAGCACTTTCAATTTCTTAATCTGATTATTTTTCATACACCTATTTACTTCTTATGTTATACACATTAGGAAATTTGAATAATTTCATAAATTTTAAAGTTTTATAAAAAATTTACAAATAAATTAATCATTTTGGACACTTGAAAACTACCATTTTGCTTTGTTTACATGTTTCAAATCCAAGATGGTGTCAAAATGTCAATTGCGTATAAGCACTCTTAATCTGACAATAGCCCAAACTGGAGATGCTTCATAACACTTAACGTATAATTAAATAAATGTTATATGCATCAGAAATTTTGAAATAAAATTTTTAAAATGAAGCAACTACCCATGAGCTCTTTGTCCCTATTCTTTCGTTTTAACCCTTCAACCTCCAGTGGCGGCTACTAATGACCCTTGTAAGCGTATCAAGAACCAAACGTTCTATTTTTTATATATAGACCGAGACGAGATTCCTCGAAAAGCTGCTTAATTAGGAAGTATAAGGATTTTTTAGTAGAAGCGTTTCAAACAACTTTTTCTAGACTGATCTTTTGTGTGTGATCACGAAAAATGCCGGTTGCTTTGCTGAATTGTGAGTGCAACGGGGTCAAACATGTAAAAAAAATTAAAAATGTCCGCCAATGCAAATATTTTTATTTTTTTTAATAAATGCATTTCTACTTTAAAGGTTATCGACTTACCTCTATATCCCGTCCCTTTGAAGCTGAGCATATTTCATACTTTTTTTTTTTTATTCCCTGTACTTTAGTTTTAGGGAACAGGAAAGAAACCTACAGAATAGACCCGCAACCTCACTCACACAGCAACATGTGCAAGTCACAAAATCAAATTACTTACAATATACATATGCACATGAAAACCAATATAGTGAGAATTATCCCAGGGATTTTTTTTTGTAAATAAAGAAAAAAGTACAACGAAGAAGAAGTCGCCACTTGCCAGCAAAAATCTAATGCCAGTAGTTGAATCAATGAGAGCCGAAAACACATACAAAGACATAATTTGGATTGAAATGCCATTAATAGCATTAAGGGCAAGGTCTGATTCATATATTCAGGGGTTTGCGTTACCCTTGTCAACTCCTCCGAAACCAGAAGTGGCCAAGTGCCGCCTCCAACACGTACATGAAAAATAACAACCTCTCTAATCACAAGCGCGCAGGGACAGAACCAATGTTCGGTCCACTGTCTGACGTCGTTTCACACCCAAAGTCACATGGGTCCATTCTCCCGGCGTTTAACTGTGTGGGGTTAAATTTCTCAAAAAACAAAACCCAACATCGGTGCAATCCCTAGTTTAATTAAAAAGATGCATTGTTTCCAACTAATCACGTGCCCCCCAGAAATGTTCATGAAAATAAAACTAAATTCTTTTTACAAATCATAGACTTGTGTGGTTAAAATGAACTTAATGTTTCACAATGTTTTTTTTTTCAAAAAACGATCAAAGTGACCCTCGATATATTTCCCTTTAATAATTTTGTCGACCACATCGATAACTACATTAATATGAAGTTTAAAGACAACTAGGCGAAAATCTATATATATACGTCAAACTCCTTAATCATTAGGCCTTTGCCAAAAAGTCCATTTGTTATGAAATTCGACAATGAGATAGAGCAAAACCGCCCATAATTTGTTTACATTATAATAGTATTTAATTCTTGTTAAGGGTGGAGCTGGCACGAATCGGAAAAATTCCCCCATCCTGGAATTTCTTTTAAAATTTGATTATGGTATTTTCATTGGTGCTGAATCAAAAGTCTAAAATAAATAGGAGGTTACGAGGGCTTTGTTCTCGAGATATTTACGTTATAACAAACACATTTTTTGGGCAAAAAATTTGTACACAGTTCTATGTGAAATGTGATAAAATGGTGTAAAATAAATCACAGCAAGAAAACCTTCCGGGAATTTTTCTAATTTTTAATTATGTCAGGGTCCAACCATATGCGTCCCCAAAAATAAATAAAAATTGGGGGTCACGTACTTACTTTTTTCGTTTATTCCCGCAAATGTGGCAAAAAAAGTGCAAAACTCTATTTTCTGTTTGTATTGTTTTCTTTTCTTCCCAGAACGTTAACTGCGAACAAAAATACAGAAAGCTGTGGAAAATAGGGAAACCACACTAGGGGTGTACCTGGACCTATCCAAAGCTATTGACACAATAGACCACAGTAATTTTACTTACATAAGCTAGAACATTATGGATTCATCAGCAGGGGTATTTATGAATTTGTTTGCGAGTTACTTAAGGTTATAGAGGATAACATTGAAGAGAAAAGGCATTCTGCGTATTGCGTGTCATTTTTGCGCTCCCACTTACGGCACTCGCAGTCATAGCGTAGGAGATGCTTTCTAGGTGCTAGCATGATGCATGAACAGTTGAAGTTCGCCGCGGGAATGTATTGCGTTTTTGTTTTTTATAGTTTTTGCCCTCGTTTCATGTGTTCGCGGCGTACATACCATTTTGCAATCACATGCGGTCCGAATCGTTTTCATAGATGTGAGGTGGCGGGTTTTTGTGTTGTGGTGGTGTGGGGGGGGTGGGGGGTCGGTAGGGGTAAGGGTCATCGATTGCGACAAACCGCCCATGTACCGACATTTAAAAACGAATAACAGCTAATAACGACACAACATGTTAGATGGTGAATTGGGGAGTTGTCTTTGTACGTGTTTAATAATGCGTTGCCCTAATTTTGCAACGGATTTGACCCCCTATTTGACTCAATTGAGTTCCATGACCACCACAGCCTGGAGGTAGGTCCCTGTTCATGACATCAGTTTCTTCACATTTGGTGGTTTTTATGAAAAATGAGAACCTTCTGTTGCCGTTTGCCTTCACAGAGCCAATATCTCACAATTTCCCAAAATGAGACATGCCATGTCATTTATTGCTAAAATGTATTGTATTAGAACTTTCCTATAGATAAAGGGCCTTTCTTTCGCCTGGGGCCAGGAAGAGAGGGGAATGCTTTTCGGGATCTTAACTTGTAAGTGAATACCTGAGCGCAAAAAAAGTACTTACTCCACATTTGGCCAAATTGAGTTATCACTGTTTTTGAGTTCCTTAGGGGTCATGGAATATAGTACATTATGTTTTTTGGTTTTAAAAAATAGTTAACAACTTTTAGGGTACCGGGCTTCTTCTTTGCAATAACGCCAATTTGAGGTCAAAAAGTACTTAATCACCCATAGCAAAGTGGTATACATAGCAACGTACAACTCAATGGTGATATCTATTGAGTGAAGACAGATAATAGGATGTCCAAGATAAATACGGTGATTTTGGAACATTTTATACAACACATTTACTGTTCGGTTGTTGGTTTAGCCACTTCATTTCAGAATCCTAGAATCGTTAAACGTTGTTAGTCAATGAAACAGTGCATAACTCCATTTGAGCGCAAAAGTACTCTTCTGTCCAAAAATCGATTTTATGATTTATCTCGTAATCAATTTCCCCCATCAAACTTAATGGGTTATAGTCACTCATGTACGTTAGGGTTATATGTTGTTTAGTCCACTTTTTAGTAGGAATTTTGAGTAATCTGTGATGTTTTTTATTAGCCATCAAACGTACATATTCAATTTGAGCGCAAAGAGTACTCTTAAGTTCCACAATCGATATATTAATTTATCTCGTAATCAATCGCCCGCAGCACAATTTTTTTCCTCCCCCTATCAATCCCAAATTAGTTTCTCCTATAACCCATACTAAATTAATTTGTATATCTCTTTCCATTAAATTTCTACAATTTTTAAAATTTTGAAGGACTGTAACCAAAACATCAATATGGACTTAAGAGTACTTTCTTGCGCTCAGTTCTTTCAGTTAAGAACCCGATTTTGGGGAATGAGGGGCAAATTTCTGTCGATCGATAAAAATAGATCCCTTTCAATTATCCCTGTATGCCCCGAATTACCTAATTTTATCTTTTCCTTGTAGGCCTAATATTTTAAAACAATCTGTTTTCCGAATTTGAAAACAAAAGCTGCACTCATACGCACCCACCCCCCACCCACCCACTCACGTCCCTCACTCACTCACTCACTCATCCACTCACTCACTCACTCACTCACTCATTCACTCTTCATCCTCACTCACTCACTCCACACCGCAGTTTCTTGTCTTCCCTGCGTCAACAAGAGCCAATTCTCTTGCGAAGGCGCGTTCCTTGGCATGGGTTTGCGTTTATTCCTGTGCGTCAATACGCAAGGTAATCTGCGCTTTTGTCATGTAAATAGGACGCAACTTGAGGCGAAAAATTGCCATTTTTAGGCTATTTTTACTACTCGTTTTTTCTCTTTTCTCGAACTAAGTCGGTGACACCCATTTTTATTGGTGCGCCGAAAGATCTTATAAATGATCTTAACATAAGTAGAAAACTCAAAAATCGTTCGATTTGTGTGATTTTAATGCCTGGAGAACGGCAACATTTTTCGGTTTTCCCCATCGAGCTCTGTACAAATTTTGAAAATAATACCCTTTTGAACAGCCTATAGCTCAAAACGAAATCGGTGACCCCATTTTGGTTATTTCAAGATTTGTCACCTACATCAACTAAAATACTATATATCCAAATGCAGAAAGCGTGTCGATTATTTTAATTAATCCTCCTCTATAACCCTTAATTGAAAAAACAGTATTCAACTATAAAGATAATAAATCCTGAACTTAGGGATATAATAATTTGGAGTACCACAGGGTTCCGGGATATTAGTCCCTTACTCTTTAATTTTTATATATCAATGATATTACAAATACCTCCAAACCTGCTATATTTCATTTTATTTCCGATGATACGACAATTTTAATCTGCAAGTAGTGACATTTCTGAGTCAATATCAATCATAAATAAGAATTGTCAGAATTAAGTACTGGGTTTAAAGCAAATAAGTTATCTGTCAATGCTAGTAAAACTACTTTACATGATTATTGGTAGCCCAAAATGACTAAAATACAAAGGGATATGGTTTGTAATGTACAATGAGATATAGATATTATCTTGACAACAACACGTCACAAGGGGGACCAAAGACTAAGTTTTTTAGAGTAATTATTGTAATTTTTAACCTGGATCACCACATTGATGGAATATCGAAAACAAGATCGCGGAATATTGGTATGATCAACAAGCTAATTTTATATACCTGAGCGCATATTATATAACTTATTGTCTTACCATATATAAATTATGGTATAGAGCGTAGGAGATCTTTCTTATGTGCGCGTGATGCATGAACAGTTGAATTCGCCGCTTTAATGTTTGCGTTTTTTTGTTTTATAGTTTTTGCCTCTTTCAATGTGTCGCCCCGTAAATACCAATTTTGCCATCCATGCAGGTCCGAATCGTTTTCCATAGATGTGAGTTGCGGTGTGTGTGGTTGTGTGTGGTGGGGGGGGGGGTCGGTGGGTAAGGTCAGCGCTTCCGACAAACCGCCCATGTATCGACATTAAAACGAATAACAGCTATTAAAACGACACAAACAGGTTAGATGGGTGGATTGGGAGTTGTCTTTGTCGTGTTTTAATAATGCGTTGCCCAATTTTGCCAACGGATGTTGACCCTATTTGACGAAGTGGAGTGTCATGACCACCACCGCGGAGAGTAAGGTCCCTGTTCAGACATGCGTTTTCTTAAATTGTGGTTTTTATGAAAAATGTTTAGAGAAAACATTCTGTGTTGCCGTTTGCCTGCAAGAGCCAATATCTCACAATTTCCAAATTGAAGACATTGACGGATGTAATTTCTAAAATTGTAGTTGTCATAGAACTTTCCTATAGATAAAGGGCCTTTCTTTCGCCTGGAACCAGGAAGAGAGGGGAATGCTTTTCGGGATCTTAACTTGGTACGTGAAGACCTGAGCGCAAAAAGTACTTAACTCACATTTGGCCAAATTGAGTTATCACTGGCTTTGAGTTCCTTAAGGGGTCATGAAATATAGAATTATTGTTTTTTTGTTTTAAAAAAATAAGTTAAAAAACCTTTCGGGACGGGCTTCTTTTGCAATAACGCCAATTTGAGGTCCAAAAAAGTAACTTAAGTCCACCCATAGCAAACAGTGATTAATAGCAACGTACAAATCACTGGTGATTATCTATGAGTTTAGACAGTAATGGATGTCAGATAAAACTACGGTGATTTCTGAAACAATTTATACAACAAATTTACTGTTCGTTGTGTTTAGCAATTTTCAGGAATCCTAGAAAATCGTTAACGTTTTAGCAAATTGAAAACAGTGCATTAACTCCATTTGAGCGCACAAAAATATTATGTCAAAAATCGATTTTATTGATTTATCTCTTAATCAATTCCCCCATCAAATCCTGGGTTATAGTTCACTCATGTAAGGAGGGTTGAGCTATTTTTTTCACTTTTTAGGAATTTTGGAAATCTGTGATGTTTTTAGCCATCAAAAACTGTCAATTACCAATTTGAGGCGCAAGAAGTTATTTAAGTCCAAAATCGATATTTAATGTATCTCGTCTAATCGCCCGCAAGCACAATTTTTTCCTCCCCCATAAATCATCCCCAAATTATGTTTCCTATCTATACCATACTAAATAACTTGTATATCTCTTTCCATTAAATTCTACAATATTTAAAAATTTGAAGACCTGTAAACTCAAACATCCAAAATATGGGACTCTTTAGTACTTCTTGCGCTCAGGTCTCTCAAGTTAAGAACCCGATTTGGGGAATGGAGGGGAAATTTTGTCGATCTGATAAAACTAGATCCCTTTATTCAATTATCTCTGCATGCCCCGAATTACCTAATTTTATATTTTCCTTCGGCCTATATTTTAAACGATCTGTTTTCCGAATTTGAACCAAAAGCTTGCACTCATACCACCACCCACCCAACCCACTCAGCTCACTAACTCACCACGTCACTACTCACCATCACTCAATAACTCATATTCACTCACTCACTCCTCACTCACTCAACCACTCACCACGCAGTTTATTGCTTCTGCTGCAACAAGAGCCAATTCTCTTCGAAACGCGTTCTTGGCATGGGTTTGTTGCGCTTATTCCTGTGTGTCAATACGCAAGGTAAGCTGCGCTTTTGTCCATGTAAATAGGACGCACTTGCAGGCAAGCAAATTGCAATTTTTAGGGCCTATTTACTCGTTTTCTCGAAAACTCAGTCGGTTGACACCAGTTGTTTATTGGTTCGCCGCAAAAGATCTTATAACTGATTTAACATAATAGAAACTCAAAAAATCGTTCGATTGTTTAGATTTTATGCCTGGAGAACGGCAACATTTTCGGTTTTTCCCAAGAGCTCTGTACAAATTTTGAATAATACCTTTTGAACAGCCTATAGCTCACAAACGAACCCCGTCGGTGACCCCCATTTTTATTCAGAATTGCACCCTACATCAACAAAATATGATTATATCCAAACAAAATGAAAGAAAATCGTTCGATTTTCTTTTAATATCCTCGATACCTTAAGTGAACAGCAAACAGTATGTCCAACTATAAAGATACGAACATCTGATTAGGGATATAATATGGGAGTACCACAGGGTTCCTATTAGGTCCTTACTCTTTATTTTATAATCCAATGATATACAAATACCTCCAGAACATGCTTAGATTTCATTTTATTTTGCGATGCATACGACAATTTTATTATTCAAGTAGGACCTATGAGTCAAATATCATCATAAATACGGAACTTGTCAGAAAGTACGTACTGGGTTTTTTTTTAAAGCAAATAAGCTACTGTCAATGTAGTAAACACTAATTACATGATTATGGGTACCCTGAATGACCTTAAAATACAAAATGGAGATGGTTGTAATATACAAGGAGATATAGCTAGATTCTTGACAACACAGTCTACAAAGGGTGACAAGACTAAGTTTTAGGCGTAATTATTGATGAAAATTTAACCTGGATTGCACCAATTGATGGAATTACAAAACAATATCGCGCGGAACATTGTTATGATCAACAAGCTTAAATTTTATATACCTTGAGGCCAAATTATATAACTATATTGTACAATTGTCTTACCATATATAAATTATGGTTATACTCACCTGGGGAAGCTCGTGTGCCAATAATTTGGACAAAATTGACACACTTCAAAAAATGGCAATTAAGAATCATATCAATAGTCATTATCGAAGTCATTCTGCACAACTTTTTTTTATTCATAAAGATAAGTTTTAAATATATATGATGTGTTGTATTAAACTAGAAGTGGGTTCATATATGTTCAGATACTTTGCAAACTTATTGCCAAATTCATTTAATGATTTTTTCACCATGAGATCTGATATCCATAACTATCACACAAGAAACAGGAATAATTTTTTTCAATCCAACAAAGACACACTAAGATGGATATTCAGTGATAAATAATTAGCACAGCAGGCCCCAAACTTGTGGAAACTCCCTGAGGTGATCAATTTTAAAAAATTCAAATTCAAATAAAACGTTTCGAAATCAATATAAATCATATTTAATATCTTATCTCATTGGATGGAACTTGTTTTGTGATTGCTTGGTGATAGGTTCTTGGTCTTGTGTTAATATGTAATGTACAATTTAATTTTAAGGTGGTTGGTTACATCTGGCCTTATGGCCGTTGACCACTTCCTCCATAAAATGTGTATTCTATGTTAATATGTATGGATTCGTTCACCCAGGTGTAATTTTGTATGTTTTTTTATGGAAATAACGAAGGAATGGAATGAATGAATGAATGATATAAAATGAATGAATGAATGAATGAATGAATTAACGCGTAATTTGACTTTAGCCTCACGCTTCACGAGAGTTCGCAAGCGTATCAGTACCGAAGAGGAGCGTATTCAGAATGCATATATCACTGGTTCCTCCGCGCTTGGTCGAGAGAGGCGAGGAGGAATTAGCGCAAGGCACATTTGGTTTTTAAATTTGGGTGCACATGAATTACGCCAATATAAAATTATTTACGCAATATTTGCTGCGTTGGTATTCGCAGAAAAACCTCGCATAGTGTCGCTGAAAAAAAAGCTTGATTGTGTGTTGCTAGGGCTCCCAAATCACTGGGAGAGAGTCCTGCGCGTACTGCCCGTAGTAGCTGTACACACGAATGGTTTCGTGCAGAATCCACCTAAAGTTACATGGACTGCTTTAAATATACTATAATACACCAAAAATGGTTTCATTCCATAGTCTGTATTGCGTAATCAATGTAAATCTGCATGAAGCAGTAAATGAGAACCCGTATATTTGATAAAATTGGGCAAATATCACGTGTTTTGGACAAGCTTCAAAGGGGGAAATTCCAAAAATGAAAGTGATTATCGCGCTGGCAAACGTGACCAGAAGAAGTGACGCCCGAAGTAACAAATACGCGATACTCGCGCTACGCGTAATGCTCGTCATTTTCCCCCGGGTGGGAACGGGACGTGCGAGGGGCCCGTTTTTCTGCATACTTACACAGTTGACTTCTCGTGATATTGCGTAGGACGTGTTGTATCATAATGGCATAATTTTATTGATTGGTGCCCTTAAAATACGATAATAATGCCTCGCTGTTGTATTGTCGAAGGGCTTGCACCAGCGGCGACCCGTACCGACAAGGAGAAATCAGAACAGAATAGCTGTATTCAAGCTCCCAAACAAAGACACCGACAAGGAGAGATATCTGGAGTGAGTGTTGCGGTTGCGGTTAGCCCACGTGTGAGCTTGTTACTCTGACGTCATTAAACGGGGTCAAATCCAAACCCAGCATCTTGATACGCGTTCGAGAAAACAGGGAGAAGCCCCTGTAGTTTGGGTAAAGTTATCTTGAAATTTAACCTTTCCCGGATGTTACTTTTAAAAATCTGTGTTGCGATATGTTCAGGATACTGTTGAGGGACGAAAAGCTAAGAAATTAAGAAAATGTCTAATCAGCCGTGTCCATGGACCTTTAAGACTTTGCAATAGTAAGTATTTCAATAACTTACCAGCATAAGTTCTTTCCCCATTAAACCGAAACTGCCCCCCCCCCCAAGAAAAATCAAAATGGCCGCCAAAAATCCTGACGTATAAAATGGAAAATAATCTTTTCTCAAATGTGAAAGTTTTTATTCCAAAATTGATTTTATAAACGGACAGGTACTTGGAGCACTGTATCCAGTGAAAAGGAAGACTATTGAGGCGAGTTTCACATCTAAATGCCATGACATTCTATTCTAGTGTCTTAGAATAAGAAAGAGGCAAATTGTAATCTTTTGTTAAAACTGTTGTGTATAGTCACTTTGTAGAGCATGCTTTTATGTATGCAAAATATAAATGTTTAGACCAGAATGTCTGCGCCTTCGAAATGACTTG
Source organism: Ophioderma brevispina (assembly GCA_023653785.1). Lineage (NCBI taxonomy): Eukaryota > Metazoa > Echinodermata > Ophiuroidea > Amphilepidida > Ophiodermatidae > Ophioderma > Ophioderma brevispina. The sequence continues at coordinate 16,350 of JAMKCH010016848.1, forward strand.
CACGACATTTGGAAAGGCTTAAAACAGCATATCTTCCAATATATTCCGTATGAGGATGTGAAGGAATCGTAGACGAGTAAATGATGATAGTATCCTTCCCATTATTATAAGTGGTCCCGGACCGAACGATAATGTAGAGTTCAGTCAGCCTGTTCTTACAACATACTTTCCAAAAAAATGAGATGGCATGCCTAAATTTCAGTAAAAACAAGACTGCAGATATATATGGTCTTAACTTTCGATTAAACAAAATATTGGGAATCTGTAAAATGCTGACACCACCACGGGCAAAAATTAGTATTAGTTTAAATGTAGTGCTCGAAGATGCCGTTAGAACCCTATAAGGGACCGAAATTAGAGAAGGAGATGGACCACAGGTCAAACGTATCATTTACCCCACACTACAGAAAATGTTTGACAACTTTGGTAGGTAGTATGGACCCTCTATATCAACCTAGTAGGTATTACTCTTCTTAAAGATGATGTCACTTTTCGGATAGGGCAAATTTAAGGTTAAACAGGTTCAAACTTTAAAATTTCCAATTTGTTGATAGCTTCATATTGTACCGTTTAGTCATAAGGACTCCAAAAATGGATAGTTGCACCATTTGTGACCATTGTTTTGGAGTTTGGTTAAAGGGTTTATAAAATGGCTAAAATGGTAAAATTACAAAAAAATGTCAATTTTCCATTTGATTTAAAAAAAATATTAATCAGAAAACTTTTAATGTTTTGACCCTGTATAAATTGGGATTGGTCAAACTATACAATTTTGGAATCCTTATGAGTAGTAAGATGGACAATAGGCATAAATTTCAACTTGATTGGAGCATTTGTAAAGCCTTAAATGGCCCCTGTTGAAAAAAAGTGATACCACATTTGTGTGATTTTTACGAACACCTGAATTGATTAAGAGGGTCCATACTAAACTACCAAGATGTTTACACTTTCTGTATGACGGAAAAGGAACTTCTTAATAAGCCCTTGTGATATTCAGCCTCTTCCTCTAAATTAATGATCTCAAATGTTAGTTTGTCACATACGTGTGCATGATACAGGTAAAGATGTATATGCAGATGTAATAAGAATGAAGGCATGGAAAATTATTGTCTGTCGGTAAATATAGGCAGCCAAAAATATTCAAATCAGTTTAGAATAGAAAAAATGTTCCCACCTATGGGTTCAACTGATAAAAAAAATTGAACCCTAATATCATGCACATATAAACTTATGTAACCAGGCAATAATAACATTTGGAGGATTAATAGGCCATATTATGAAAACAGTTGCTAAGCAATAGGTAAAACAGTTTTGAAGAATACCACTAATTTACAGATATAAATGAAAAAACGGAAAGCCCAGTTAATGTCTAGGAATATATTTCAGTAATGATACAAAGCAGCGGCTAGATCTCACTTGTGGAAACGAAAAATCAGTATGGGAAAACATTTAAATTGTCGGAAAACAAGAAGTGTTTATAAAAACTCTTAAATCTCACACTTCCTATATGCTGGAACTCACTATATATATCAAAAAATTAATTGCACAGATAAGTATTCTTCTGGTTCAAAATGTGAGAAAGTTTTAAAGAGAAACCATATGGGGTATGTGACGATATGGTGGTTTGAATAGTGCCCCCAATTTTGAATATCAAATTTGTGTCTTAATTAAAATGGAATCTGGAATATTAGAACATGGTGTACGTATGGGAAAAGAATCATAGAGCATTGGGTTTATGCCCTTTAGAGACCATTTCTTTCTTGAACTAATTGTAAATCTGAAACTGTGGTAGACCTTATCAGTGGTCAAATACTTATTTTTTTATCATGTCTAATTACAATCATGCATCATGGTATTTCTGCAACAATAAGTGTAAAAATAATATCTCAACATACAATGCCCCTATTTGGTATAGGTAAGGTAATATAATACACACTAGCAGAGTTCTGTTCGTTAGAATGAATACACCTGCAATGATTTATTGAATGGCATTCGCATGGAACAGATTCCCAATGTAGGCGAATTGGTGACTATATAACATGTATATATAATTGTTTAACTTACACAAGTTGATTAAGGTAAGTCATGCAATTTCCAACCCGTCCTGAAGAAAGAATGAAGGAATCGAGACCTGAATTGCTTTGAAAAAAGTAATACGTTTTAAAAAGCTGTATAATGTTTCTTGGCTCAATTCGAAAGACATCCATAGATTGTTGCTCTAACAAACAAAGCCTTTCTGCATTACTGAGAAGATAATTTTATATGGGAAATAAATTGTTATAAATTCTTTTATTTCAAACGTAAATAAGTTCAAAACAAGATAGCTTACTTCCATTCATTCTTTTATATACATAATCTCTTACCTGTACGAGTAATCTCTACGATGAAACTTTCTGGAACATATGACTGTACTTTTGTAAATGTACTGAAATTATGACCATGTTGATTGTGTTCTAAAAATATATCATTTTGAAATCAGTTTAAGAATTGTATATATTCTTATGAACTCTTTCCTGGAAGTAAGTTAAGAAAAGATGCTTGGACATCGAAGAAAACGGATGCGATTTAATAACCTCTTTAATAATTTTTTGATCATATTCGGTCCATACATGAAGAATGGTATAAAATGAAACAAATCCCCTTTTCCTGTTTTCACTTGTTTCAATTGTTAGATATCAAAAATTAGTCCAACTGCAGAAAAAACAAAGAAACGATCACTTAAATACATGAAAATTTGGTGGAACGTACTCAAAACGGACTTGAAAAAGTTGAAGTATCACTTGAATATAGATGTAGTAGTGTTGATATTGTGAATTGTTATGAACTTAATAAATGCAGACGTTCTCTCTTTGAGGGTTAAAAATTTAAAAAAAAATATTCATATTTTTACAGTGATGGTGTCAGCACTTATAGTCTGATTTTTTATTCCTGTCAGTAAACGCATATTGTCGATGGTAAGAATTTATTTGGAGGGGATGTGTTGAGATTAAAACTAAAAAGCTGTAAATGCTCAACTTTGTTCAACTGAATTGATGCTGTAACCCATTTTACATGAACCGTTTGGTACCAAATATGCAAAGGCTTCATACCAGAACCAATTGAATAGATTGTCGTACAGTCTGAGACACGCTATCGATTTCTTTGCTTGGGGTCCATCAAAGACCGGATAAAGTGTCATGAATATCAAGGCCGGGTGACCTCTGAACGTTGAGGAGGATTAGCCCACGTAAATATTGTAGTTCGTTATGAGTGGCAAAAACTCTTAGTATTTAGACAATGTATTGGACCAGATGACATGCATTATTTCTGGAACAAGGCCAATAAATGTAAACGTATCAGATTGTCTAATATTCCTTAGTGATGTAAATGAACTTGGCGCTAAATAATTATTCATACCATTCTTTCTTTTCTTATTTTGAATGCGTTTCAGAGTTGTTCAAGTTTGTGTTTGGAATTTATCATTTCATTTTCCTTGCATTTTTTTGTTCGTGAGAAAGGGGCATTTTTTAATTATGGCCTTAAGGCGTGATCTGTATCATCACCCTCGACTTTCTATTGTATCGAATTGGGTGAAAGTATACACCTCTTCATAACCGAATGGAATCGTCGACACGCCCCAAAAACTTTTAACTGAACCGACGGAATAAAAATCCTACATAAAGATCTTGTATGCATTTTGCCTTAGTCAAAGGTTAGAACATAATGTATCTGGTAGTCCTTAGTTTACTGAAATTGAGGCTGCCGAATCTCATTTTTGGAATATATGTTGTAACTCAGCTAGTTCTCAAAAGTAAATCCGAAAGGAGCGCATTTAATGGCACATATTTTCCTTCACTTAATTATGTAAATAACGGGATTCTGTTATTGGGAGATATGCTATGGGCTTTTTAAATGCATTGTAAGTCCCTTGAAAGAAAGAGAACTCATAATAGGCAACCAGATCCAGGCCCCATTCTAGTCTATAATTTTACATTGCATACTAAAATCATGACTTATAAACATTATACTTCTCTTGTATCTACCAAATTACGAGACATAGAATCATGTAGTAAAGACCCTTGTCAGTCCCTGTTGGACTTGCTCAAACAGTAATTTTTCTGGTTGCAGACACCTGTATGCAAACTATAAACCTCCTTTGCCTTTTCCATTTTTCAAAAATGAAAATGTTGTTTTGATGGTTAACCAAATTAATTTTAAATTTTTTATCCCTTTGCACATCAAAGACAGAAAGTTAACTGCATACCAAAATAGAAATTCTAGAAAAGTTGTATCAAACACCTATACTAAAACAGCTAGTGAAGTGAACTTTTTACAATCCTGGTTACACCTATACAATATGTCTATGGTATTTTTAGCGTGCCATTTACCCCTTGGGCTACACTTAAGCTGAGAAGTTGACAATAATATACGTCACCACTATACTCAACTTTAAGAGACATTATGTTTAATAACACTGGATTCATTGTGGGATTGTACGCCTAAAATTAAGTTAATTTTTGTTGATCTTTTGGCGGCCATCTTGAATTTGGGTTCCAATTTTACCCCTTGAGGCTAGATTTTATGATTAATAATTAGTTTTAATCACCGACGTAAGATATAACCATACCCCGAAGATTCCCTAAACGGCGTAAACAAACTAGGTGCCCAAAAGTATTATAATGAGCATACGCACTACATTAACATAGTTTTGGGCACCAACCATATTTGTTTTACGTATCGTCGTATTTGGAAACAAACAAAAAAACAACCTAAAAAAAAAAAAAACAAAAAAATCAAATCCTAATGCTATTGTATGGAGACACGCGGTATTTTACTTTCGTCACACTCAGCGAGTGAACAACAATAACAACTGATAGCTACATCTATTCACTCGACTTTTCCTAAGCAAAATTAACAGGGGTCATCGGGAGACTTTTTGTGCCAATCTTTAGATTCATGGTTTCTTTCATCGATTGGGTTTCGCATAATTATTGCAGAAGAATCGGCCAATCATGACAATGGAACACTGGGGAAATGCAACACTGATAACCTAACTCGTGCCGCACAGATTTTTATATGGGTGGGCTTTCGCCTCAACAGTGACGACACGCGATTGCTTACGCAGCAACAACCACGGCGCGCTGTGAGTGAGAGAAATCGGTTACGGGCTTGGGCATTTCCACAATACACGCGATTCCCCTCTTGGTTTATTATTCCAGCTCTATGGTGTTAATATACTCAGTTGCAAAAGTCTGTGTAGAAGAGTAGGTTTAATGTCTGTTAACTGTGGAAAATTACAAATTTATATCTTTTCACATAATTTTAGTGGTATTTTGGCGGCCATTTTGAATTTCTTGAATTTTGACCCCTTTGCACTCAAAATACAGCAAAGCAACCGGCATTTTCGTATTAATCAGCATAAAAAATCAGTCTAGAAAAAATGTTTCAAATGCTTCTACTAAAAAATGCCTCATGAAGTTTCATAAATGAAATGGTAAGAACTTACTCTAAAATCGTGTATATTTTTCATACAGGCATGTGATCCATGTTATAATATTGTAATCAAAACATAAATAAACATCTGTTTACTTTTGAACACAAGGAACTCATATTATTTTTGCTTTTGCAGTGATCGTCAGGTTGGTAGTCATTTTCCCTCTAGGGACGTAAGGGGTATAATATATTTTTTATTATAAACATTTAACATGCTTCAAATCCAAAATGGTGACAAAATGACGACTGCAAACAAGCATAATCAAAATACCAATACAATGTGTTATACGCATCGGGAAATTTTAATGAAAATATAAATGAAGCAACTAGACATACTTTTAAACAAGAGAAACCATATCTACCATTTTAAATTTTTAACATCCTTCAAACTCAAATGTGGCAATTATTCATATATACCTAAATATATGTTGTACACATTAGTATTGAAGCAACTAGATACATACTTTTGGAAACATGAAACCCCTATCAAGTAAGTTTTGATTAACATGCCTTAAATCCAAGATGGTCACTAATATGGCCATTGTCACTATCAATAGCCAACACTGGATTTTTTCCTTAACATCATATAAATGAAGCAACTATAAACTTTTGGACACAAAAAAACTTATTCTATAATTTAAGTTTTGTGAACATCAATAGCCAAAACTGACGATATTTCACATATATCTACAAATATATCTCCATATTTTACGTTATTTGCATTAGGAAATTTGAATATATTAAATAAATTTAGCAACTAGATAAACACTTTTGGACACACTCATTTTATCATTTAGGTTTGGTTTGAAAAACAAAATGACTTATAGTATGGTCATTTAGATTTGAAGCATTTTACATTTAACAAAATTGGTAAAAGTATATATCTTGCGTATATTGGAGTCTCATTCACGTTTTTATCAAAATTTCCAATGTTCGCTCGTATATTATCAAAAATTAAGTTTTATATTAGCTGGTATCTAGCTTTTTATTCATATTAGTAAAAAATAATGGTAGAATGAGTGTCTTGTGTCAAAGAGTGTATCTATAGTTGCTTCATTTGTATTTATATTCAAATTTCCGAATGTGTATAATATAATGTAGGTATGAAAAATCACCATTTTTTGCTATTGATTTTTTGCTAGTGCTTATAGTAGCCAAATTAGCTGCCATCTTAATTTTGAAGTATGGTTTTTTAAACATAAATGGTAAATATGAGTTCCTTTGGGTCCAAAGGATGCATCGAAGTGTTTATTTTATTAATAAAAATATGATGATGACATGGATCTATGTGAAAATCATTTTAGATTTTACTATATATTATCAGTATACTTACGGTGGCCGCCATCTTGGATTCAAAGAATGTTAGCAAAACAAAATAGTTGGAATGTGTTTCTTCTGTCTTCAAGTATTAAATACAATGTTACTGCCCCATAAGTTTAATAATTCAGGTAGTTTGTCTTAAATTACCAGTTTTTAGCTGTTAATAGCGCTTTCGGCGGCCATATTGGCCGCCATCTTGGATTTGAAGGTTGTTAACCAATAAAATGTCAGATGTGAGTTCCTAGTACCACAAGATATACATACACCCATGAATCTGAATCCTATTTTCATCTTCATTAGTGTTGATGTAGCGTTTATATTCATAACATAGCTTTTTGTCGGCCATTTTGGACACCATCTTGGATACAAGGTACACTTAAGTTTTTAATATGACTGCCATATTGAATTGAGCTGTTTTTGAACTCTGTGTTATTGAAAATGTGGGTATTGTTGTCAATTTGGACCTCATATAGCGTTCAGAATACCAATTATAATGGAATTTATATATTTTGGCGGCCATCTTGGATTTGACACCCTTAAAACGTTTTGAAAAAAATCCAAGATATTTTTTCCAATAAGTTACACCCAAAAGATAAAGAATCAAGTGGAATTTTGCTTTTAACAGAAAAAAAACACGACGGCTGTATTTATGAC
>JAMKCH010016849.1:0-44524 GCA_023653785.1 Ophioderma brevispina
TACTATGCGTTGAAATTTATATATGACTTCACCATGCTCTATAATGAGGGATTCTTGTGACAGTGTGAACAGTACTTGGGATCGCTTCAAAAAAGTGAGATTTTTTGCATGATTTAACCTGTCACCACCATGAGTAGCCCCTAGATTGATGTCATTTCTTAGGCTGTGATCTTATCTCATCAGGCCCACAGGCAACTAGTTAATCAGAGATCATAATTATTTCTTTTTTCTCAACATGCATTTTTAAGACCACAGTTAAGTTCAGCCATGAAAAATGTATTGAAATGAGTCCAACAAGCCTATTCTTAGGTCAGTGGTTTTTGAGATGGCTTTCCCAAATGCCAGGGAGGCATCTCATTTGGGATCATCTCAAAATCCTGGACTTCATGTGTTATAACCTATACATAATTTACCAGAGTTGAAGGTTTACCATTGGAAACACGAGTAGGTGGATATGTAAACAAGTCACCCCTTTGGCTTTAATATCTGGCCAGACCATTAAAAATTTGGTCAGTCTTAACTATGAACTTAATGTACTGTAACAGCTATAAGTTTTTGTGGTTTTTTATTTTTTCATATATTGCACATTGCTGGAAACATGACTTAAAGACATACAAAAATATATCAAAGGTGGATGAGCCGATCATTGCCAATTGTCAATATGTGTGTGTCTCCCTCACATCATGTAAAGCAATATCTGCAAAAACCATCCGATACCCATTTTGAGTTAATCAGTCCAGCCGGCCATTCATATAATAGAGCAAAAAATAGTACTAAACTGGCCCATGTGTTTAAGTTAAAGGTGGGTTGTTCCGATTATGTGTATTGTGTTCTCTACTTGAATTTATGAGAGCCTGGCACTTGCACATACCCCCATCAAGTACCGTGGGAAACAAACTTGCGGTTTTTGGATGGTAGACGCAATAATGCATGCTGCAAAGCCCTATCCAATACTGTGGCTAATAAGTGTTACCACTAAAACGGGCGTATTTTTTGTTTACCTATCTTGGATGAATGATTCGGGGCCTCAATTTCAGGACTACAAGGAGAAAAATACGGCCTTTCATCTGATATCAAAATCTATTCTACTCGGGGTAAATCAGGGGGGTTCCCAAAGACGATCGGAACCCGCCCCTTTAATTAGAGACACTTTTGTTCATAACATCAAAATGAAATTCTTCTGGACCTAAAACTTTTTGTCTGATACCAAAATCTCAGTGTTTAGATTAACCCACCTCAATCATAGATAATTACATTATCCTGTGTCAATTTTTTCCCCAAATCTCCTCTCCATTGAAAAATTGTAATTTCATAATTTTATGCAGATCTATAATAAAGAAATAATACTGGTGAAATAAGAAGTGAATGGTTTGATTCCTGACCTATTGAACTACTTATTTTGTAAGAAGATGGCAGCTAGAGCAACAGCTGATGATGAATGCATGTGAGATAGTGTCTACACTCAACCATCAACTGGATGATTCGATGACCATGTGTACATCATAATCGAATTTTGTGAAATCAGGTGTTAGGAAGTATTATTCTGAGAATACATTACTGAAAATTGTTATCAAATCCTGAAATACCCCATGAAAAATATCACGATCTGAAATCTTGTTTGTTACTCAGAAATCAATTGCTGGGTAATTTTTCATCACCACTACAAAATCTTGAAAGCTCATGGGTCTGACTTAAATGTACTGAAATATTTGTAAATTCAGCCAATGCAGACACAGCTTTATTCATGCTGAAAATACCAGTGAAAATATTTAAATGGACGTCCTTGAAGCCAGGCTACTCACCCGTGACATGACCACACGGATAAATCTGTGGAATCTCTTTTTCATTTTCAGCATTGGTTCTGCGTTCTCATCATCTGTTTGAGGTTTTCAGTACGTGCAATTTTCATGATTAATGGTTGCTCATAGTATTGGCAGGCCCGAGAAGAACATAGTGAAGGCATTCACTTTTAAAGAATCTTTCTTCTTTTCTTTTGCAGATTTTTTGTAGTTCGGGAGAGCGTGGCCTAGCCGTTAGGGTGCTCATGGCTGCGGCACAAATTACCAAAATCCCCACGGTTTCAATCCTGGTGGGTCACTTGTTGGATTTTATTCGTGTGGCTGAACTCTGGATTTACTTCTGTATACACTATTAATTAAAAACAGAATACTGCTCTCCTCCTGTTCACTTGGAATTGGTCAAATTAATCATGAAAGCATCCTATCCTTCGAGGGGATGTTAAGCTGTCTGTCCCGTATACAGAGAGTCCACAACTGTACATGTACAATCACACTCACGGTTCAGTGTCTAATAAGCAGTAGGGTGTCGCCCGCGTTCCTAACCGCCCCATCTCATGATACCGCGCCCACGGATCACTATCCTTACACAGTTGATTAAATCCTGACATCACCACAAGCCATTACCAATTACTTGTTGATACGCAAAGAAGAAGTTCTACTGGGGGTGTCATTTATCCAGTGGTGTAAACGGCGGGGGCAGGTTGCCCCCCCGACCCCTGACGACTTTGGCCGGGCAAAAATTGACAAAATCTGCTATTGCAGCCCGTTTTTAGCCCTTTGACCGGGAGAAAAAGAGAAACAGAAAAAATGGCCTTTTGAACACCCCGAAGTGGAAAATTTCCCAAGCAAGGACTGGGGAAAATTGCCCCCTCAGAGCGGGCAGGCCCGTTACGCCACTGATGTTCATGGTATGTATATTTGAATGGAAGAACCAAGAGGTGATGCCTGACCCATGGCCCCCAGATTGATCCCATGAATGGGATACTTACTAACAGTGTAACAGAGAGAATTTGTGTTCCCTTTATTCATCAATTTCAATATACTTCCAACTGCTCACCATACAGCTTGAAAAAAATTTAAAACCTTGGGTCTAGACTACAATGCCATTCCAATTTGAAACACTACTTTTCCTACTAAATAAAGATTTCACCCAACTTCACAAAACCCACTGGTCTTTATATTTTCTTTTTACAATGGATCAAAATTGGCAAACAAAAAAGTTTCAGTATGCAAAGTTCTAACCAATGGTGACTATATCGTGATGTAAAGTTACCCAGTAAGATCACCATTGTGAAATGAGAACTTGTTTGTATTGCTATGGCAAATAAGGAAACTAAAGACTTTAATTCTCGGGATTTGTATGCCACTACTTGTTACCATGACACAGAAGCACATACCAGGTGAGGCAGAGAAGGAGGACGTTTAGTTTAGATTGCAGCAGTAAGAGATAAAAACCTAAACATGATGGATCGTCTGTCTGGAGTGTCGTTAATGATGATAAAAAACTCGAACGGAAGAGCCAGCAGGGAGGGAATGGGGTTCAAGTGACTTGGGTGATATTGTACTGAGTATTGCGGCAGGACAAAATTGGTTGGTTTCAAATAATGCTTTAATTGGACTGTTTGTTTTGAATGAAAGTAAATAAAAACAGTTTTATCGAGCAGAAGATAGCGCGGGGCACGTTCGTTAGTTGTTTGAGTTGATGGGGTGCAAGAAGTGTCAGCGCATGAATGTTGGAGCAATCAAAAATAGAAAACTAATGGGCAAATTACTACATTTCGTCAACAAGGGACTTTGAGGTACTTTGTATAAGTTGAATAACACTAGACATAATTGATTAGTTTGGATTATCCATCAATATGAGGGGGGAATACTATTGACGTTAGATAAACCTCCATCTCAGTTAAAGTAAAAGGAAGCTTAGAAGCTATTACACTGAGATTGTTTATTCAGTGATGCTCAAATGCCTTTGTAGTATAGGGTCAAATTGTTGTTGGTATTCTGGAAGGGTGTCTAACGTTGCGTTTCAGGTTTTAAACCATTTGTTAGTCGTTCACAACATGGACCTTTTCTTTCAACATACTTCTGAAATGAAATGTAAAATGGTGCGGACAATTTATTCATGGATAGGTCTGAACAGCACAGCCATAAGGAAATTTTGTTCACCTGGGAAGAGTTCCATATGTACCCCTCCTTTTTTAAGATTTTAATGAAAACAAGTTCTTTTTATTTATTGCCTAATACTAAACAAGGCGGACCTAACCTAAGACCGTGGCGGCGCCGCAACAGACTCTTTTTCGGGGGGGGGGGGGGGTGGCAAACGGAGGGCAGTGAAATTTTTTTGGGGAAAAGTGAAATTCTGGGGGGGAGAGGAAAGTATCAAATATTGGAGAGAATTGTTTGAACACAATTTTTGCCCAAAATCGCCTGATTTTTCCCAATATTTGGAGTGATTTTTGCGACCCAATCCAGCAATTTTGCCAAAATCCTCATTTGCTTTCGGGCGGGGGGGGGGGGGGGGACTAGGGGGCAAGAAAAAAAATTGGGGGGGCAAAAGCTCCCCATGCCCCCGTAGCGCCGCCACTGCCTAAGACCAAATATAAAAAATTTTTTATTTAATTTGTTACATGTACAACTCGAAGGGGGTACATATGGAACTCTTGCCTTATGGGGTCAGGTTACATCACACACTTTAGAGTTATGTTGAAAGAAAAAGGTCATACATAATGATAAGCCCTATTTTTAACTCGGGTCTTAAAGTTAAGTAGAATACCAGCCTAAAGAGACACGGCAATTTGAAAATAGTGCGCCCTCAAAGCTGTTCACAAATCAATATTTTGCATGTTGTAAAGCTTTTATAACAAAGCCCGAACCCGACATGATTAAGACCAATCAGATTCATTATGGGTAAACGAACGATGTTGTAATTTAGGTCGCCGGCGACGCGAAATTCAGCAGACTACGAAAAATGGTGGTTTAACACACAACACGCACGCCGTAGTTGCATTTTTCCCACGCTAGGCACACTGTTTGGGACAGTCTTATCAACCTGTTGGTTTTTAATATCAGGAGACGAGTCAAAATATTCATGAATATACACATTTGTTGATTGTTAAAGTATGAAACTTCAAGATTAGCTAACAAAATACCTGGATATCTTTATCATCAATCAATGTTCCTACCTGTTTTGGGGTATGCTATTTTATGTGTAAATAGATTCTGTTTTCCATGGCCTAGAATATCATTGAGAGCAAATTGAAGAAATTTCATTATTTGTGAAAATGTGCCAGTGCCCTTTAAGTATAGTCTTTTGTTGTTTGGTGTTCTGGTGAACTGTTGCCTCTGGGATGATACTTGTTTATGAAACTCTGTAATAACTTTTTATCAATTTGTTTTTGTTTGTTGTGTTTGGTTGGGATCTGAATTTTTCCTGTTACTGGTTCGCACAAGGTAAGGTTGGATAGCTTGTGGTTTCAAAGATCTTATACTAGACCAATATTAGCTGGTTTCAAATATCTGTGTGTTTAATTCTGGACCAGATAAATACAAATGAGCTAATCTTTAGGAGGAGTATATAAATGTTCAAAGGCAAACCGGTGTTTGTTGTACATTAGAATATAAACTTCTTTACCTCTTCAGTAAAAAGAATAGCATACAAATAATGTCCTTACTGGAGAGGGAGCATAAGGATGACCCTTGACCCCTTAATACTTAAGTTACTGAATTTTGCACAAATGTCATGATTTTGCCTTTTCAGAAATTCAGAAAACAAATTCAACAGAAAATAAAAGAACTTTATTACAATGCTAAGAACCAACATGCAGTACTTCATTTGAGAGTGTGATCTATAATTGAAATGCTGTAAATACTATCTAAGAAATCAAAATTCTTAGATTTGTATGCAGCTAATCTAGAAGGTTAGCCTGTTCTTTTGCTTTTTACAACATAACTATAGAAATTTGCCTGAAATCATTGTGACACCTAAGACTAAACCCCAAATCCCCAAAGTCCACATTCATTTGACTAATTGATCAATTTGTATTCCCTTTAGATAAATATGGACTAATATATTAAGGCATTGACCAACAGAAGGACTTAACTCCACTTTGTATAGCCATTTTGAGATTTTTGCGCTAAAATAATCTGTAACACCCTGGGCTGGGGCACTCCACTTTGGTTTGGGTGTAGCACCCATAGATCCTTAAAACCTTCAAAGTAAGCATTAGCTCAATTCAACCTCCTGTTGCATATAAGGTACAATATGACACTTTACACAATATCTCAGTGGAGCGCACTTTTGGCGCCTTAACTCTGAGTTATTTTTTTTTTAGTTAAGGACTTCCATTTCTCAACCCTGGATGTGGTAGCTAATTCTTCAAGAGCTATAAACCTTTAAAGAACTATAAATACTTTAAGAGGTAGTTAAGTAATCCAACAGGAACACAGACAGTTACCACAAGACAAACAAACAACCTCTCTTTACAAAGTAAAGTAATGCCAGTTGTTGTGTTTTTCTTGTCTTTCCTCATATTTCTAAAATGTCATCCAGGGAAGCAAGTCCTCATTGGTAATACCGACGACTGATTTGTTCTCAAGAGAGTAAGCAGATGAATACAAATTTAAGGTTATGAATTTGGATTAAATTGGGTCACCTCCTAACATGCATAGAAACCAGAGGGTGTTTGTGTCAATCCCACAATGCACCAGTTTTGGGAAATTTCACCTCAATAAGGTCATTCTATTACACATTATTATCCTATTCTTAACACATAAAACCCGGACTTTTACGCTCATTTTAGCCCACAGTGTGCTAGTACTTAAGGAATTTTTAGCGTGATTATGAAATGTCTTGTGGTCCTTAAACGTGTGCAACACTTTTTGTTCCTAAGTACTGACATGTGTTTAGGACAGTACAGTATAGGCACATTGCAATGCATCATGGGATTGATTCAAAATACCCTCTGCATAGAAACCATATTTCCCTGCAATAGGATGATGAAAATAGAGGCATTTGATTGTGAGTTAGTACCCCACAATTACCACCACAACACCATAGACACATGACTCTATTAACTAATATGTCTTTAGCGCTATAGCACACCCCAGTGATGTTGTCATCTTCTCTTTTTATCTTAAGTACATATTGATGTATTATTTGCCCATCTTTGACGACACTACAAGACTATGTTGTATCATTTGGCCGAGGGGTATGGAAGTGTCTTCCCTCTTTCCTGTTTCCTTGCTTGCAGCGACTCGCGGCAGACAACATCGCTCATTGATTTTCATAATGCGTCGTATAACAAAAGACGATATCCATCTTGGTGTACATGCCGTTTAGCTCCAAGGGTGCCATTATTATATTCACTAGCTCTCCCACTGAAACTAACTCTTAAAAGACGTCAATAATTTGGGCGAAATTGTTGAACTGCCATTTAGGGAACGTTTTTGACACCCACTGCTCAGGATCAAATGTGTTGAAATAATTTGAATAAAAATTGCAATTGTATTTCAAATTAGATAGTTACTCCACATTATTTTAATAAACTTTTTGTTTGATTTATAATTTTTGACTGATAAGGTGCCAAATTCCTCGCACACGTGGAAAGGGTTAGTATTTTCACATTATGATATAATACAATGTCACAGTTGCCGTAATGACTGGTAATGTGAGATGTGCGGTACCCAAGTACATCCAACTTGCTACCGATACCCCTACCCAGAATGCCTCTGGGCGAGATGCGATCCTTTTGCATTTTTGTTGTGAGAAGGGCAATGCGGTGACGGGTGGTGGAATCCTAAAGTGAACTCTTGATTGCAAAATGGGTATGTTTGTCCTATTAACCTGTTGAGTACTATGACTACGGGAACATCTGACATGGAATGCATAACATCGAAATTGTTTGTGATTTAGATGGAGGAATGTAATCCTGGATACATGGTAGTCAGAAATATTGCAGTAGTAATCCTTACACTGTATTTTGTAGTATTTTCATGATTTTTGATGCGTCCATGATAAACTCTGCCAATGTATCAGGCAGTGAAGGCCAAACCTCATCCAATGCATCAACAGCCCCAATTGGGTATAGCAATAAAGATTGCTAATCACAAACTGATTTGGGCAATTTGATGTGTTGGTCCCATTGCCCCAAAACAACTGGTGGTATATTATATGTTAAAGAAATGCCAAAAGCGATTTTCTGAGGATACATATTCGTATATTTTTACACTCCAATAGTTGTAGAACACCTATCAAGATCATTTCAATAGGTTTATTGGACAAACAATTTGAAAAGAAAACAAAAATCTATGTTTTAAGCTAAGCTGTTGGCCTAATCAGTCCAATAGAGAAGCATGCTGGGATTTTCTGTTATGCGCGACAGAAAAAAACTAAATCATCTGTTTATATTTAAAAATGCCGTTTTCAGCTTATTCACTTCGGGTGTGATTTAATGCCATGGTAAGCATTCTAAATATGCAAAAACACAGTTTTGTCCTCATGTCTCTTAAGTATGACTTCACACTCTTTGGTGCAGTGCATATTTGTTTAATGTTATTAATGTAACAAAATTCATATTACATTTTTTTAAATCTTAATTCTCTCACACTACAGTGGTTTTGAAATGAGTAAATATTACTTCATTACATACTACACATTTGGAATTTATTGTCTCGATTTGTGATGTTAAATAAATAGGATTTCTTGGCTGCATCCTAATAATGTATTGAAAGTACTTGCTGTATCCCTACCATACAGACTCCAATATCAGGTAATATGTTTCATTTTAATTCCTAAAAAATACAAGTAGTTCAAAATGTGCCTAGATTCCTCAATTAAAGTTTAAAGCTGTTAAAAATGAGGAAAAAATAAAAACAAACACATACCATCTAATGGTAAGGCAATCAATTTGTTGTCAATTGATAAAATGCTCACTATTTATAAAAAGAACAGCATGAAGAATTTTGCCTAACGCAGCTTGACTGAAGTGTTTTGCAATGCTGTCCATCTTAACAGTGCCGGCAGAAAAAATTGGCACAAAATTTGACAAGTTAAGGATGTTTGACATCTTGTGTACAATATAATGTGTAGTGATTGACAAACAACAGGGTATGTTTGACACAGATATATCACTCAGATTTCTGGTTTAATTAGCAGAATCTTGAGTAACTTATAAAGCTAAATTAACAGAATGATTCTCTCAATTTAATTTACTATGACAAAATTAGAATTATAGGGCCTAAACAAAAATATCAAGAGTGATGCATTTTTAGCTTGATTTGGATTATATATTCAACTAGCTGTACAAATTTTGCAAAATTTAATTGTGCATTTCTAAGAATTTATTTAAAGGGAAGCAGCGATTCACTGATCTGAAACATGAAAAAAATCATCAAAATTCATATTTTTGTATTTTTGTTACTGTCGTGGATATGCTAAAATTCCCTGCAGTTGGTTGGTTTGAAAACTTTGTATTAAAGACAAGGCAGTACGATATGATAATTTGTAGATCAATTGTTGTTTTGTGTAGAATAATGCTCCTATGGAAGGCACAAATGGAAGTTAAGGTACTATCAGTGACTTGCTAAATCAGATGATCAAAAATGCATGACACTGATAAGTCTGAAATCTGTAACAGGTATCAGTATCCTAACATACTGTACAAGTCATAAGACCAAAAGCAACTAATGATATGGACAGAATTTGATATTTTTGTCATTACTGTCTGTATGAACACTTACTGCAACACTGAGTTGAATGGAGATTCATATCTTTGAACACTGCTGTTTCATTCCTTTTCTGTCAATTTTTCAGTTGCAAAAAAAAAATAACTATGACAATTCTCACAGTACAGACATATCTTTCACTTTTAAGCTACTCCTTCAGAAATAAAATATTTGTAGGCCTACTCTTTTGTGTGGATCACTAATAATAGTGTCTTTAAGTATATGCTTCCCATATGGGATTTTATATTTATTTAGAATAGCCATGGCCAGGTTATGGTCAGTGCTTGGGTATCACATTCGCTGCATATGATATCCATGCATAGTCCTGACTGGACCATGACTATGGCTATTCCAGATGAACTTAAATATTCCATATGGGAGGAATATACTGGCAAATTTCCAGTTCTGCCTTCCAAAGGGGTATATGGGATTAATCTGGAATAGCCCATTGGTCGCATTTCTTTATCAATGACAATATTTTCTGTGTGATATTAGGCCAGGAAATACAAAATCAGTTTAAAACCAATCCTTTTATGCTCTAATTGTCAAATATCAATAATTTTTCGTGGAAGTATAGCATACCCATTCACTATTAATTAGTTCATTTCAATGAATTATAAAATCCATGGATCATGTTTCCAGACCTATTCACCAACATGATTATGAGACATCCACTTCTATGAGATTTATGCTCCAGGACCATATGGTCCAGGGTCATGTGGTCCTGGAGCATAAGTAATCTGGAGAAATATTCTAAGTCAAATTTTAATGCACAAGCTCCAGGACCATATGGCAAATATGGTCCTGGAGCAGTATTTGACTTAGAATATTTCTCTACTGCTCCAGGAGCATACTTACCATATGCTCCTGGACCATGTGTGTATTCAAATATGCTCCAGGAACATATTCAACATATTAAAATATACTCCTGGGCCATATTTATTTTTTATTTATGCTCCAGGACCATTTTGCTCCAGGACCATATAGTCCTGGAGCATAATTTTGGGCCAAAAACTCATAGAAGCGAGACATCCACAGCCCACTTAACCCATGAGCAATACCTGGCTTTCATACAGCATTTCCTATTGGTTAATTACATCCGACATTCACTTTAATAACCAGTTAATCCAGCTTTTCAAATATTTTAAGCTCTTGTCTATTCCACCCAACTACCATTCTTACCTTGTTTATTGGCTAACAAGTTCTATTATGACCAATCAACATCAGATATAGTGCTCATGTGGTTAAGATAAAGTATGCATGTGATGTGTTTGACAACACCAGTCAATCAAAGTTTTAGCCGTGTTAGTCAACAGATGGCTATTGATCGGCTTGAGCTATGATATTAGAAAAGGAAATTTAAGTCTTTTCACATTAAAACAGATGATCAATCAAATTTGACATTAATTTGCCATCTGTGATTGTACTCTATCTATTGACACTTTCTAAATGCTACTTCTTAAACCTGGTATTCTCAAGGAGTCTAACTTAAGATCCAGGGTGTTAGTCCATAGAATGGACTTTTTCTTATAACATATGCTGGAAGTGGGATGCTCGAACCCCCGAAAATTTCTCATGGATGGTCAATGAATGACCCATTGATGAGACAGTTTCTTACCTGTAATTGCATCACACTCTCAGAAGTACTTTGAAAAGGGCCACTCATGTAGGACTAACCCTGGTTTCAACCTGGGTCTAAAGTTAGACTCCCTTCAGAATACCAGTCACAGATTTCAATGTATTCTTGTGACACTGGCGGGCGGGAATGTCCAATTCACAGTGTGAAAGTCGCATTTATTATTAAAAAACAAGAATAAAACAAAAAATATCAACAGCGACCACACTTTTGACGCAACTAAGTTGGATAGAGTATTAGTGCAATTAAATCTGCATCCTCTGTTAAAATTTGATTGAAATTCATTGTGGGAAATATGATTTTTCATAACAATCTAGGGTTTTACACGTCTTTCGATGGAAATAGGATAATAGAGGGTGCTATAATACAAACAAATCTGAACTTTGTAGGCCCTATATTGTCAAGAATCCGCACTGGATTTTTTATGATTTTTGCGGATTGGTGGTAATTTGAGGTCTTGCATGCCCCTCTTATATCGGTGTCAAAATTGTTGTCGCCCAGTGCATTTAAATTGACTCTAAAAATAAAAGAGACGATTTGCATAAGTTCAAACAGCTGTGAATGGAAGAGGCATGGGGGTGTCTTGGATTTCCGATATTCACCAAAGTAGCTCAGATGCATGGTCTTTTAGGAGCAAGTCATATGGAATGTTCTGGGTTTAAGAGGGTGGGAGGTCATCTAAAGGTTCATTTGAGGTATTGTTGAAAATTCTGATTCACAGAACTATGCTATTTTATTCCCAATAGCCCGCCATTCTGTAGAAAGATCAAATACTGAATCCAGTGGCGTAACCGCGGGGGGGCAGGGGGAGCAAGCCCCCTGCTCAGAAGCCGAGCCCACCCACCAGCCCAATGGACTGACTGTTGTACAGGGTATATGGAGAAGGACCCAAATTTGCCCCCTCAGAAAAATTCTCGGGCACACCTCTTGACCCCCCCCCCATTGCAAAGGTCTGGTTAAGGGCAACTGACTGAATCAAACAGTCAGTGGTTAGAATGCCCAGTAGTACATCAGAAGGTCCTGGTTCAAATCGCGGTCAACAACATTATATTTTCATTTTTTGGCGACTCAAAGGAAAGATTACATTATATTAAAATTATTCATCTAAAGAACTAAGTAACCCTAATCATGCCATAATAAAAGGGCCCTTCTAAATACGAAAATCATTTTTTTTTGTCACTTTCAAACCTGTTCATATTTTGTCTGAACAATTTTATGTATTGTGTTTTTAGGCAGAGTCATAACTTATACTTACTTTTGGTGGGCTTTATTTGCCGTGCACTGCCTCATCAATTGCATGGAGACACAAACTCCCTAATTGAAAGACGTCTTCTTCAAGCCCACTTACTTTCCAAACAACTGCACTTCCTTTTCTACAGAGAGAAACAAGTGTCACTACTATATATATGGTAGTGGAATGAGGAATTGTTCTAGAACTGCAGGGTTGTGCCAAGTGATTATTAAATATTATTCTTATGCATTAGTTGTGGAAAATAAGAACCAAAAAACCTAGTGAAAGTGGGTGAATTTCAGAAAAATCTTCAAATTTTGGTTGGCAAAATTCACTGAACAAAACTCAATGCTGTTGGAAGCATTGAAATGAATGTAGAGTTTCCTTAAGTTAATGCATGAATGCTTGGAGGTTTCACATACGTGCTTTGAAAAGAGACATGGATTAGAGAGTGAGAGAGCGAGAGAGAGAAAAAAGGGTGGTTGTTCTGTGTTCAGGAGGATTCTCAAATTTGCTTCTCATCATGAGCCAAACCCTGACAATTTGCGGAAACGGAGTGGAATCCAGCAGCGCAGCGAGAATAGCATGAAAGTCATGGCTGTGATTCAGTGTATATTTGCGGGCGATACGATGCATCAGATTTCACAGGGTGTCGGTGCCGAAAATTACGATGTCCACACAAGATTTGGCGTCACCGGAGTTAGTCGGTTGGGGGTTGTTTACGCTTTAAAGTGGGCGTGTGAAACAGTTTGCACAAAGAGAAAAAATGACTGTGTTGCACCGGCACTCGATACATCTTCAAGGGCCTTCTGAGGCATTAGCATGTTGTGAAGGGAAAGAAAAAGAACAGGTTAGGGTCAATAATCTTCTCCAATGTAACCACTTGGATTTGATAGGGCATGTTTTCTTCTATTCTCTGATGCAAGTGAACTTGTACTAGAAAAGCAAGGCACAAGTGTACTCGTCAAATGTAAGAGATGCCTGCAAGCGCAATTGGATGGCACATCAAGTAGAAATGTGGCTTAAGATGTCTCGGCTATACCCCTTATTAGGAAACATGTTTTCTTTAAAAAGATGAGACAGGCAGAGAAAGGAAGAAATTAAGCCTGTCTTGTCCCTTCCGTTGCTGTAAAGTGCCTGAGAGCACTTTGGATTTACCCTTACAACAGTTTTGTTCTCTCCCTCGCTTTCTTGCTGTCATTTAAAACACTTGCACTTCAGATTGTTCAGTTGTTTCAAGTAATGGGCTGTCAGAGTCAAATCATTTTATGAAACTGAGGAAGATGATTATGTTGAAATACTTTTCTTTTTCCTTTTTCCTTCTTTTAAGTGATGGGTAAATAACAAATTTATCATGGAGTACTTTAGGTTGGTCTTTTCACATTTCATCTCAATTTATTTTGAGCTTCTTGCTTCATTTATCTCTGATGTACAATCTGATTTTCTCATTTCCTTAAGGTGTTGGCATTATGATTTGGTTTCTACGGAGTATGCGCAAGCCAACTTTAATAAACTCTGAGATGAGCAAGCGTGCATTCGTTTGCGATTTTAGCGTCTCAAAAATTCATGAGCGATTTTCCCCCTCTGCGTTTACGCGAATTTGTAAAGCGTTTGCAAATCGCGTAGAACTTTGATGTTGCTAGGATAGGACTTGTCTAAGAACATGCCTGATTAATTACGCGTCTTACCTTTCACACACCCATTTTTTGTTTTGCTGCGTGACATATAGGTGTAAAATAACGTGAGACACAGCGTCTCTAGTGAAGATGGAAATTTCCCTCTAAAAATGTACTTTTTCAACAATTACTAAAAAACTAATACGGTGACGCAATTTTTTTATTTTGGTATTTTCAAGTATGCAATTTAGACATAAACATATGTGAAAATCCGACAAACGATTGGCCCCTTTGTTATCTTTTTGGGGCACTTTAGTATCGGTGCATCACATTTTCCCGTAGAGTAGTGTGGTAAATAATGTAAAATTTTGAGCAAAAATGTACTTTTTTAAAGTCTTTTTTCTCAAAAACAAATTCGGTAAGCCATATTTTTTATTTCAGATTTGTTATCAGCACAAATGAATGTACTACATATCAAATTTTAAAGAAATTCTTCGGCCCATTTAAATCATGATGCCAACACCTTAAAAGTAAAAAGTTAATGAAAATTTATACATTGAACTTTTGTCCTTGAGTGGTTGACTTGGCCGATGGTCTGATATGAAATCAAAATGGCTATTTGTATAAATTTTTCTGATATTATCATCAATTCACTATTTCAACCATATAATTTATTGAATCTAAAGCAAATTGCACTGTGTAGGAAAAATGATCAGATTTTAGATGTAGCTGATAACTTCTGAGTGTCTTATTTGCATCCCTACCCCTTAAAGCAGCCTGGGCACAGTTTCAACAAATATGAAATTTCTTCAATTTGCTCACAAATGATAGCTTGGAAGAATACAGATAATATTTACACCATAAAATAGCATACCCCAAAAACAGATACGCGCATTAATAACAGGCTAAAGACATCGGGTAATTGTAGGCTAACTTTTAAATTTGCCGTAACTTCAATCATACACTCTAAATGCAAATGGACTCCCGACGTTAAGAAAATGAACACCCTTGGATTAACAAAAATTGAACACAATTTACATTTATCACATGTGTTCAAAATGTGAACACCCCTGTGATAGAACACATTATGTCTGTGAGGAACATCATTTGCACCTTTTTGTGTTTCACATTCGAACACCTGAACAAAGTTCAGAGTTAACACATTTTGGTGTTCAAAAATGTAACAGTTTGAACACAGGAGGGTGTTAAAAAAAAAGTATGTTAAATTTAAAATTAGTGTACAAAAATGTATTAAATGTGAACATGTCGTGTGAAGAGTTTAGAACATGTGGTGTTCCATTAAGATACTCATGTTCAAAATAGAATATGTAATAAAAATGAGGAAAAGACATTACATAAGTGTTCAAAAATTGGGTGTTCAAAAATATATTTCATTCAAAAGGGTTAAAATGCCAATTGAACATGTACTGTTAAAAATGAGCATGAAAAACATAAATATGTGTTTACTCTGGATGATGTTCAAGATGACGCAAATTGATTTTACAGTCAGAACATTCAATCAAAGAACACCAATGCAAGAAATAATTCTAAATGTGGAAAATCCCAAATATATTACAAATTGCCCTTGCCAGAAGTATTACAATAACATGAAGCAATTGCAATTAAATATATCAAAAGGCAATTGTAAAAAAAAAAATATAAACCAATCCAAAATTGCCAATTAAATCATACTTTCAGAGTGATATAAACCAATTCAAAATTACAATTCTATTACCCCTAGTATCCCACACATTAACACTAAAGGATAAATTGGAAAAATTCAGTCCCGTCTAGGACACTTCGGGAGTTCACTCAAGTACGGTGAGTGAAAGGCATGTCGAAGTCAACAGCCCCGATCGACAGAATACAGAAACAATGTCATTAATATTGTGGCCCTAAATTAAAACAAAATAGATAAATGTTCTCTTATATACACAATAAAACTCCTTGCGATACACAAGTCTTAAACGATTCCCCTGATGGAATTTTAAGAATGATTGAATGGATATTTCTTCAGCTGCTGCCAGCGTATTCTCGCCCAAGTAGAAAAAGACTTTGCCGCTAATTGATCCGTATTGCTCCTGAGAAAAAAAATACCCGGATGATGAACGGCAAGCGTTAAGAATTGAACACGTACAGAAAATCCGTAAAATGCATTCAGAACACTGGTGTTCAAAAGTATGTTCCGATTGGAAACACTTGCTTCATCCTTTTAATATTTATTTGTCGAGCTTTAAGGTGGCTATAGGGTCAGGCATTCATAAGGAACTGTTTTTTGCCTATCTTCTTAATTGTGTTCCACACATATATAAAAGTGTACATATTTGAGAAGGAAATGACTCAAGGAATCAAATATCACAAATATTTTTCCCCCAAATACGGATTTTTGAGCGAAATCAGAAAAAATGGAGATTTTCACTCATTTCTTTGGGTTCCCTATAAAATATAGGAAAGTTAAAATGTGCCTTGTTCGTTTTGTATTTCCAGAGATTCATATTTCTAGGGTCGGTATTTCCCCTTTTTTCAAATCTGCACTATTACAAAATTATTGCCAAAAAAAAGCCAAAAACCGGGTGTTTCAATTTGAACATGGCCAAGATTGTTCAAAGGGTTGACATTAAATCACGATTTTAAACAAAAATGAAAAACTAAAAACTACCGACCCTAGAGTTTGATATGCTCTATACGATGCGTTTCATTTCTTACCGTTGCGGAATGGATTTCGAGAAACTGGGAACCGAAAATCACGAATTATCGCCGAAAGTGAACACAGAGAAAATCGCCATTTTGTCCAAAGATTGTCCCATTTCGCTACAAAATAAGCTATTCCAAACCACCAAGGCGTTCACTCGTATTCTTCACACGCTTCTGCACCTGGTCAAATTGCCGCATCTGAATACTTATGATCAAAATTCAACAAGTTATGAGGCTCAAATCGTGAAGTTAAATCCCATTCTGTTTGACAAAAGCAACTCACGTGGGCAACCATTTTACAATTTCATACAAGGTACCATGGGTGTTTGGTCATATCGAATCGATGCATTAAAGCGTTTCTGATGCGCTCATTACAGCGCGCGCGCCGAATAGCACAGAGCTATTGCGTAATAAGCGAAATTACCCGCCCTTTGCAGTTAAGCCCATGTGAGTGTTCTTGGTCAAAAATGTGTAACATTGTAAAAGTAAAAGGAACAAAAAGATCTCTCACGACCCCGTGCCCACACTCGTTCCTCTTCTTCTCTATACCTCATACTTTTCTTTCCCTCTTTTTGCTTTCTCGGTCTCCACCGACTCATTCGCTTCACCCTTATTGGAAAAATAAATATATCTAGATTCTGTTAAAAATTTGGAAAGAAAGAGTACAGCAAATTCAACATGTTAATTATCTTAAAAAAAAAAACTAAAAAATGTCCATTTGGACTAAGTTCCTGGACTTCACAGCCACAGTACTTACATTCTGCTCGCAGGGTATAGGGCCTAGGCTACCGTAGCTAGGCTAGGCTTAAGGGAGCCAGGGCCCGACTGAATGGTGGCCAGCAAGAAAATGGGGTTCAATCAGACGGCTTCCTCACACGTTGTACTTCTGTACCCCAAATAAATTTAGGCCGTGTATTCAGCCTCTAACCTTTTCATTTTAAAAATTGTTATCTTAATTAGACATGACACTTATTTAGGTCGCCGGACACGACCGGTGTTCATCACTTGAACGCTAAGGTCATTGTTTTGAACACATGATGTTAAACAGGTGTCAGCACATATTTTAAATACGATGTTCAGAACTGGAACGCACTTTGACACCTGATTAAACAGTGAACTCGTCTGTCAAAATGGTGTTCTAATGCATAACATCACACGTTCAGGCCCTGTTAATATTGAACACCAAAATTATGCGTCATGTATCAAGAAACGCGTTCATTTCATTTGAGTGTGTAGACTTGTACTCATTGATATTAAAGCCACTAGGTCCACAGACTGTCAAAAAGGGTGGATGCTGTGGGAATCGGACTCCAGAATGTTTTCTTGTGTTTAACACCATTTCCGGAGTATTTATTATAAAATTGTTCGGTTTATCCCATAATGGGTGATGGTTTGGACTTAATCATTTCAGGTGAGGGGCTAATATATCGTAAACGCTTCACGACCATGCAAAAAATATCCCATTTTGAAAAATCTTGAGGGCATACTATTTTTCAAAGTGCCAGTATCTCTTTAACTACAT
The DNA here is from genome assembly GCA_023653785.1 of Ophioderma brevispina. Lineage (NCBI taxonomy): Eukaryota > Metazoa > Echinodermata > Ophiuroidea > Amphilepidida > Ophiodermatidae > Ophioderma > Ophioderma brevispina. Next base: position 18,221 of record JAMKCH010016849.1, read on the forward strand.
ATGGATATACAGTTTATCGATTGGACACAAGATGCCATGTTATGGCCCCTGAAGTAACAGATTTTAAAGATAGTGCTTCGTTATCTATGTGTAAATCTTACCACTGTTCTTTCCCCTGATTTGCTCATTACGTGATGTTCTTCCAAGTAACCAATAAAAAAGAGCGTAGATGTGATTTAAAGGTATAGTGTTAGGGAGATAGCACTCTTGGACCCCTGATGTATGTGACTATGATCATTCCCAGAAAAGTTTCATATTTTTTTATTTTAATTGTCATTTTCGTGGACCATAATTAAAATCAGCATAAAAACTGCTTTCAAATGAGTCCAAAAAAGCCTAGTTTAAGTCAGTGGAATTGGAGATGGCCTTTCTCAAATGGCCTGACATCATTACAGGGAAAGCCGTCTAAAATAAATCCACTGGTTTATGGGTATGACCTATACCGAATCTGTCATGGTGGTGAAAAGCTTTAAATCTTCATAAAGTATTCAGTAGAGTTTACATAAAATGTTATCAGTATGACGAAGGCATTTTCTGAGGGACTGAGGCAACCTTTCTTCCTCCACTGTAATGTGGATTGAGGTTTTATTTCATGTTTGTAAGAAAGACAAAAGAAAACATGAAAAGTGGCCATGCCGTATTGAGCTTGACCACAGTCTATCATGCCAGCAGTGTATGGGAGAGCAAAAAACAAGGAAAGAAACAAAACACAAAGGACATGAAAAACATAATCAAATATTAAGTGATGTTAGTAGCACGGCTAATTGCCCAAAGGCTGTGCTTGATCAAAACCATCGCAATTTTGCCCTAGTGTTTTATTTTGACGAGAGGAGGTCCTGTTTTTATCTTAATCAACAGGCGGGACGGAAAGGAGTTATAAGAGAAGAATCAGCGGGGAGATAAACTTGGCAAATTTGGATGGTCTCCTGGGGTTGGATGTCTGAAAAGAGCTAGACTGAGGTAAGAGGATAAGTGGGTTAGGTCAGAGCAAAAGAAAGCATGAGGTGGATTTTTTAAAATGGAAATCTTGAACAAGACTAAAGGAATATGAGCTAAAATCTCAAGAGAATGTTGATTTTGGAAACTCAAAGAATGCCACCAGATGTTTACAATGGACAAAAACAAAAAAAACTCTGGAATCATGCCTTTGAGATCTGAAAAGCAGAATTTTACATAATTTAGTTGGATTTCAGAAGGTTTTAATCCCCACACATTTACTCTAGGCAAAAGTTGCAATTTGAATTGGTAATTGAATAAGTTCAAAGGTCGTGTAAACAAGTAAATTTTCTATTTCTTTTGAAAGTTGAAATCAAATTTTTGCATTAAAGGGACATGAGGAAGTGGTTTGTTGGACAAACCAATAGAAAGGAAAACCAAAACTAAGTTAAGATTTTGCCTGCTGACCTTATAATTGGCCCCATACTTGGTTTTATGATTTGTAATCAATATTCAATAAGCATCAGAATCTTAGACTAGGTGCCATTCTGTTCTGAGAGAGATTTAAAGGTGCTGTTCCGATCATTTTGGGACCCCCCCCACCACCCCGATTTACTCGGAAGTATATTGATTTGGACACAGATGCAAGGCCGTCTTTTTCTCATTGTCGTCCTGAAATTTGAGCCCTCAATTACATTTCATTCCCAGATATAAACAAATACTCCGCCTTATTGCGTCAATTATTAGCCCGTATTGAATAAGGTTTTGCAATATGCTTATCGCCTTCTCACAATCAAAACGCAAGTTTGTTTCCATGGTACTTGATGGGGTGTATATGCACGTGTCAGGCTCTCTATCAGTAGAGAACACAATAGACAGAAAATCAGAACAAAAAACCTTTAAAAAGGGAAATGCATCATGTTCTTTCAATGTCAATGTCAAGTTTGTTAATACCTTTAGGATACATACGCACCAACCCAAGACTCACAATTCCATACTTTGAAATTTATATACAGTATACAGGCCTCTCCAACCCTGGTTATGCCCCCTCTTTCTCCAAATCTTCCATCTTTCCCCAGTATTCCCTTACACTATTCAAATTGCCAACCAAATCAAAATGGCCTGAATCTGAGGATGGTGCCTTTGACTTTGTCGTTCAAAACCTGACATGCTCAGTGTCGTAGTGTGGCTGAGCAGACAAAACTATGAAAGCACATTCCTGAACAAATGTAGGGCACGCCACATAAAATTGCTGTTTGTTACAAACTTGAATGGTATTGATCAAAAAGTTGTAAAGTTACACTTGCTTCTATTAAAATGATTGTCAGTCTTAGAATGGCCTGTATAAGAGAGGCAATTTTGAATGTCAACCAAATTCTTAGGACTGTACACAGGGAGGAAGGAAACAGATGACATGAAAGGGAACCACGCAAACTTTGTCGATACTATAGAACTAGGACGCTAGATGATAGCATTTTGTGAGCTGCATGGATTCCATTTGTGTCAACCAAGTCCAAATGTTATTAAATGTTATCAAAAAGGATACATTTTGGTCAAAATTAGAATCGGCATAATAAGGTATTCACGTGAGTTTGAATGTACCTAGTTTTGGGGTCAATGGTTTTTCAAACGTTTAAAGGTCACTTGGGGCCAAGATCTTCCTAAATCTGACAATTGTGGTAATTCTATTGGATATGCACTAGTAAAAGTATCATGTTGTAGTTTGGTCGATTTATTTGATTTGGTAATTGTGATGAATTTGTAAGAAGTAATGTATATTATACTCTTTTCAAGAAAGATATAAAATACAGTTGAATTTTGTCAGGTGACCATTGTGATGTGGGATCTGGGGTGGACAAAAATCAAAAGAATGTACTGAGATGTTTGAACCATAACCATAAATAACCCAACATTACAAGTTTGACCCCAAATATCAATTCAATTTTGGATTTTCCTCACATAATTTTCTATAAGATTCATCTACTCATTTTAAAGTCGCCATAAGTTGAAAGAAAATTGGGCAGATCTAATGCTACATAACACTTACATTCTCCAAAGCCTTGACCACTTTGCTTTTGTTATTGACTGACCCAGAGAGTGTTTTGAATCAATCCCATGATGCATAGCAATGTGCCTATACTGCACTGTACTATCACAAGTCAGTACTTAGGTATAAAAAGTATTCCAAAAGTTTAAGAACAACAAGACATTTCATAATCATGCAAAAAATTCCCTAAGTACTAACGCTTTGTTGGCTAAAATGAGTGTTTAAGTCAGGGTTTTTATGTGTTAAGAATAGGATTTTTATGTGATCACATGACCCTATTGAGGTGAAATTTCCCAAAACTGGTGCAATGTGGGATTGACTCAAAACACCCTCTGTGACTGACCCATGGCTAAGTGCATCTCATTTTTTTTATCAAATCCTCTGTTTATTCTAAATATAGTAATAATAGCACTACATTCAGCAATTTTTGACATTCTTTTAGTCAAAAAGTGTAATCCGAGTCGTCCGCGGTACGCTAAAGGTTAAAAGCCGCACAAATGAGCAGCAGCAGCCTAGTGTCCTTTCAGATGCGGTACTCGTCAAGAAAAAGCCTCTGTACCAAGTGGCCTTAGCCAAGCTCAAAAGCGCTCTCAAATGCTCCACTTCAAGTATGTAAACGTCTCGGTACTGTTTTGTTAAGCCTCCCTTGGATGGGTCCAGTATAGGCCACTCAACGGCGACAACGCAGGGATTTGGTTTTGAAAATAATCGAGATGAGACCGTTCGGGTCAACTCCTCTTTTAGCAGAATTTTCAAATTAACGAGTGTTTTGTTGATTTGCGGAGAGAGAGGGGTCTGTAGATTTTGCGGATGGATGTTTTAATTGATTTCAGTGTTTGCATTGGATTTCAAGTTTTGTTTATGGTGAATGCTCTCTTTGTATTCTTAACATTTTGTCTGTGTCTCGCACAATTAAAAAAGAAGAGATGCTACTAAGAATAATATAAGATAACATTTTCTTGCTAAGAATAGCCTTGCATTGTAAGATGTTGTTATGTGAAATGCTTTGCCTTTGTTCAGAAACCGACAAATTCAGGGGACTGAGTGCTTACTTGGGGAGCTGAGGGGCTAGTTTGTCTTGTGAATGTAAGAAGGTTGTAAGTGCTGTAGCTGCCACTGGTAAAAAATACCCATCAAACATACTATCATGCCAAGTCTTTGGTCAGTGGCTCTTAAAATTGTTCTTCGGGTGACAAAGTCACATGAAGAACCATTTCAAGAGCCACTGACTCAAGGAAAGATAAATTGAGAGTTATCCTAATACATGGCAGCACACGGGTGGATCACATGGCAACTACTGCACGTACGAATGACCTTCTCGCACTTAGATGACGAGTTCAGACCAAAAATAGGTTAATTTTACATCTTTTTGACAAGCCTGCAGGGCATCCTTTTTGAGAAAAGAATGATTAATTTTATATTTTGCACTAACTATGCAATTTTAGCATTTTGCCCCTAAAACTAACAAATATGTTATTAAGATACTAGTTTAGGGGCAAAAAATCCATAGATTAGGGCCATGAAGGGGCAAGAAGTTAAGATAGGCAAGTAGCACATACGATTACAGTGTGCATTTCAATAAGTTTCAATTTTGCCATCAAAAACACTTAATAATAAACAGTTGAGCACAAACCAAAACTGCAAAATCTCACCTTACATCCATAAAGACATCAGCTTAATTACAAGTTACAAGGCTGAACGCAACCTAGAGTAAAGACAAAATCAGATATTTTAGTCATTACTGTCCGTACAGACACTTTATACAACATGTATTTGAATGGAGATTCATATCTTGGAACAGTGCTTTTTTCTTCCTTTTAGGCATTTGCATTTGAAAAAAAAATAACTTACAAGAATTCTACAAACTTACCCTTCACTTTCAGACAACTTCTGCAAATTTCTTTTGGGTGGATCACTGAGAGTGCCTTTAACGTACCTACTAATAAAAACCAACATTGAAATGAGATCAGTAAGAACAGATGGTGCTAAGAATGACGACATTGTCGGACTAAAAATAGATCAAAGCTGCTGAAAAAGTCTACTTTAACAGTGAAAATCGAAACTTCTTAGTTATTAATAACAATGCCAAGAATACTAAACACGTGACCAAAAGCTATTATTACAGAGCTATTTATGTGTGCACACACTTTAAAGCAAAGTTTACTTTTACAAAGCTTACTATGAAAGAAAGGCAAACTGACACATGGCCAGTGACAATGCAAATGGTTTATTCAGAGATATGGATATCCTCACTGAGTTATTGTGGCTCATCTGTGCCGTCATGAATGAATGCTGTATTGATAACACTGTCATTGAAATGACACCAACGTTAAATGTAATGAGGTTGGTTATAATACTGAACAAACTTATCAGTATTCAGCCAGGAGAAGAAAAATAAAGGCAAGTTTCTTGTCTGCGAAAGGATGATTAAAATGGTTACTGTGAGAAAACTGGCTATTGCAGGATTGTATCAATGGCTATTCTATTTGAAGTCCATACTCCCTCTGTGGGAGACTTTACCTAAATCTTTCACAGAGGGGGTAGGTATTTTAAATGAAATCATCCAACTGCCCCCTGTTGAAGACTTACCAACACAATCTTCTGCAGAGGGAGTGTGTATTTTAGATGTAGTTTCCCTCCCTGTGAGCTTTTCCATTTGAAATCTACACTGTTCCTGTTAAATCTTCCATAAGGGTAATTGAATAACCCATTACTTAAGTGACTATTTAACAGACCTTTTAACAGATTTTGTCATCTAAAAATATGAACAACTCAACAAAACTACCATTTTGGTCATAACGGTTGACATGTTTTTGTTTCCTTACTTTAAAATCAGCCCCTCTCTTCTGGAATAAAGTTGAAACCTGATATTGTGTTACAATGTGCCTAATAGTACTAAACAATAATTGGTGGAGAATGGGGAAGGTTTACTGGTCAGCAAAATGATCTTGACACCGAAAAAAGTTCAATTTCGTACCTTAAAAATTGGCCAATTTTGCAAATGTAAAAGAAACATTTTTACAAAATGTGTCAACTAATTGTGACCATGAAAGCATCTCTTTAGGTTGTTATGTGTTTGTGGCACATAAGATATTTTTCAATAAAAAGAAATAAAAAATATAAGACTTTGAAGTTATTCAAAAAAGTGTTGAATAAAATTTTAATGATTGATTGATACATGGTTTAAACTCACCAGAAACTATTTTTTAGGTCAACAACTTCACTTTAGACACAGGAAAAACATGAGGAACTCATCTTTTTAGGTATCTATGTCTTGGTGGCATGTTGGAGATTTTTCAAGAAAAGGAAAAAAAAATGAGAACACTGAAGTTATTTAAAAAATGTGGACAAAAAAGAGAAACATACATATTTTTATATTTGGCCTAAACATCAATTTATGCATGGTTTATTCTCACCGGAAACTTTTTAGGTCAACAGCTTCACCTTAAACACACTTTTTTGGCATATCTTCTCTCCCCATCAATCCTCATCAAGAAAAAAACACAAGGAACTCACCCTCCTTCACAAACATATACCCTCAGCATTTCCCTCTCCTTGTGCCTACGCCCAGACGATCTCCCAACTAAACAAACATCTAATCTACGATGCACCTTTAAAAACACTGGCCTGCGAAACTCTCTGAAATATTCACAAGTTCACCCCGAGCTAAGTTCGGGTCATTAATATATTATTTTGAGGCTTAGATATTGGGTTAACGGTACTTAGGGTGTAATCCTAGCTCTGCAAGCCCACAGTTGATTCTAGTCTTATTGGAATTTCAGGTGTTCCATTCTGTGCGGAGTGAGTTTCCTTTCGTTTAAGAAGTAAAAAACAAAAATGTGCTTTATGGGTATCCATTAGGGGTTGAAGTAGTTGTGGGTGGTTCTGTTCATCTAATGTGTTTTACATATTTTTAAAAGGGGAATTTTGTGATCCATAGCCTCGCCCCCCAAATGAAATTTTTCGTAATATTTTTTAATACCATATGAATCGTTAGCTTGAGTATGTGTAGCTTAAGTATGTGTGATCAACCTTACTTACCAATTTAATCTCTTCTGGATCACCTACAAAATTGTGCAATTTCTATCCATAACTGAACACAAATTACAATGCAGAGGTCCACAGAGCACTAAATTTTTTAATGCTCATAAACACAAAAATGCAGCAACAGAATCAACTGAAATTTGCATTTTTAATGTTATCCATTTAATCATAAACCAAAAGTTGGTGGTTAGATCACAAACGCACTTACTAAGTGGAGTTTGGTTTATAATCATTATATATATATTTGTTTTCAATGTTTTGCTTTGGTTAGTTGTTAACTAAAATGGAAGGAAGAGTTACAAAGTGTTGTACTAAATGGTTGTACAAATTTTGCTAACCCCACTCATTACAAATGTTAATTTTGTTTGTACATTTTGTACAACACGGCTCGGGTAATGAACACGTGCACAGTAAAGGTATAAGAGTTACCTATTTTGTGAGCCACTGTGAATACTAAAGTTACATAAAGCACTCGAAATATAGCAATTCAAGTTTTTTTTTAAACACATTGTTCTATCGAAACACATAGTATTTAGTTCTTAGATATGGGAGATCATGACCCACTAGTTAGCATATTTCCCACTGGTGCTGGAGGTTCCCAGTTTAATTCCTTACACCACTTGCTGGTGTTAAAGGTGAAACGAGAGATTTCACTAACAGGTGTCCCTAAAAAAATCGAAAAATTCTGATTTTTGCACTGATTGATGTAAAGCTTTCCATTAAAAATATAACCCATCTGAAAGGATTAGCTGTGAGAAAGAAATGTTTCTTGGGTGCAAAAATTATGAAATTTCGAATTTCGTATAGAAGCAAATACGAAAATTCAGCCTATGTTTTACATTGAAATATTAGCAAATCAAAATCACCTTTTTTTCTCTCTTTTTGAGACATTGCGTAGGATAATGTCCAAAGTAAGAAATCTTTGATTGTTAATCTATTGAAAATCATTACTGACACAATATTTGGGTGCCTCAAAATCTCTCGTTGCAACCTTTAAACAGATACTAAATTTGAATTGAATCTGTATAAGAGATATTGATTAAAAAGACTTCACTGGACACCTATGGTTAAGGTAGCATATGGGCAAATATGAACCATGATCATCTCATGCATCAGAGGGGATGTTAAGCCATCGGTCCCATGCACAGAATCATACCAACATGGACATCAGTCAGTTTTGAAAAAAAGGTAATCTGTCTTGGCAAATAGATAATAATGGAAATAAGCTTTCTGCAAAGAGTTGCTTGAGCTATCCAGGACATCCAAATAATTCAAATCAAATTAAAATTAAATGCGGTATTTAATTCTTAAAATTATTTTTTGCCACCTATTGGAATTTGAATGTTCCAGTTTTCAAATTCCAGTTTCTGTGTTTAATAAAGTGTTTAGAAGTTTACCATTTTATATCATCTAAATCAATGGTTTATGCATTGCGTGTGTGCCTCATCTTTCATGCAGTTTTGTTTTTCTTTATCAAATAACAACTTAGTAGTCTAAGGGCAATGTGATACAAATATTATAATTAAAAATGCACCATCAGAATCAACTAAAATTGAGAAACCTGCTGAACCCCCAAACAAGAAGGTGTTAGGTCACAAAATACATTGTTAATTCCTTGAATCTTTTCTCTATATTGAATGTCCAAAGTGGTCTAAGCCATCACAAGTGGAGTCAGTAGATTATATTAACCTCCAATCGTTAATTTACATGTTTGCTTGAAATGATGGTATTTTTGTACTATAATAAATAAATAAGTGCGCAAACTGGAACCAAATAATGAACAAGTATGAACTAAAATTATTTCTTATTTGCTTATTCTGTGTCAATTGGTCTATAAGAAATTCTGCATAGGTTGTTGGGAATTGGATATTTGTTTGGGTTAGTTGTTAGTTCAGAAATAATGAATAGGCTATTAATAAACCAGGCCCTTATAATGGACTAAATCATTCAAGAAGTATTAGCTATTTTCATTATGGAGTAATTCTAGATAGTTTTCCAATATGGAGGTGTAGAATAATAGAATATGGATTATAAATCTGTGCTAGATATTTATTTGGAATGCTTTAAGAATACCCTACCATGCTGTACGCATAGCCACCTGTCAGGAAGACTGTTTGCGTTATGGTAATGGTGTTTTCTACAGCTTGCCATCTTTCTTTCACATGTAAGAAGTTGCTGTTCAGCTGTATTTGCAAGCTGAATATTGCAGGAATGTATATGGTACATGGTACACTGCACATGAAAGGACTGGTTATCCAGTCGTAATGTCCTTGCATCAGAGTCTGTTTATCTATAGCATAATTATGTCCATTTTGTTAAGTTTTAATCATTTTTTTGCATGATGATTAGACAAATATTATATAGAGGCTCAGAGAAACTGGCGAACATAGAATTAAATAAAGACGAAAAATGCACGGTCCCGACTTACTCGGGTTGTATTATTTACTTGATCCTTGCGTGCATTGAATCGAGTTTCACATCATCATAGAATCTGCTAGAATCATGTATATATAGGACCACCCATCTAAATATATAATATAATTATGCCCGCTTGAAACTCTGAAATAAAGACTGAAATGCATTAGCGCTTGTTTCACTGGTTCCCACGTAAACACAGTCCTCTGTGGTCCAGTGGTAAATCTCGCACCTAGAAAGCTAGAGGACCGGGTTCGGGACCGTCTATTTTTCGTCTCTATTTAATTCTGTGTTCGCAAGTTTCTTCGAGACTCTATGTAATATTTGTCTAATTACCTTCTTGGGTTGTATCATTTACTTGATCCTCGCGTGCATTGAATTGAGTTTCGCATCATACATTCTGCTAGAATCATGCATATATAGGCCCACCCTTTTAAATAATAATAGCCCTAATATTTCACAGGGTAAATGAGAAAAATAGTAGCTTTCCAAAATCTTGACCACGTTTGGTAAAATCTGGGGTTGTGGAACACGAGCTCTATTGGCGATCGGAGCATGGCCCTTTAAAGGTGCAATAATGGGGGGATTTTTTGCACAAGAGTATACTTTTAATGATTTTTGAGAGAATCTAGATGCCAAACCTGATTTGTTTGTTTGTTTGTTTGTTTTTGCTAGCTTGTCCCATGAATTAAATATTAGAAACTCTTGCTGATAACACCAAATTTTTAGAAAGGTAATATTTTGTTTTCAAATTTCACAAGTCTTGTTAATTTTCAAATGGAAATCTTAAATTACCTGGTTCTTGCCAATAGGTGTGAAAATAGCATGCAGTGAAAAAATGACTGCTTTATAGCAAGTTGCTTTATGACAAAAAATACAAGTTGGAATTGACTGCATCACAAGACACTACTTTACATGCAGAAATAAACCGCACATGCCAAAGCTAATCTTTCTGGAATTACTCGGGTAAAACGGGAATAAGCCAACTTTCTGATTCAGTTAAAATTGCCAGTTTGTATTAAATTTCCAAGATGGTGGGATCTCTTGGCAATCTACACAGCCTATTATGAGACATGTACATAATTAAACTCACTTGATTTGGGGAAGCTGTCTATGCTAGAAGAGACATATCTTAATTAAATGCAGTCACATGTAATCTAAAGGTGAGGCACACTGTATAAGCAGTATGTCCCTTAGATATTGTTATTAAAAGGGGATGTTATACAACCATACCTGTGGTTATCAGATAGATAGGCTTGGTTAGGAAGGTTTTTGGCCAAAGATGAAAAGATTTTAGTTGTTTATCCTGGAATGCTTTAATTTTAAGCCATATTTTAAAATGTTTTTGGTTTTTAGTATGGTTATTTATATTATTTTTAAATTAAAATAAAAAAACGTTTTGCTGGAAAATGGTGTACGTCTTAAACTCTATTAATTCTATTACTTTGTTAAACTTGAAACTAAAATTGCAAGGTTTGTTACTTTGGAAAGTGTAAATTTAGAGAAAACCAGTTGTCTTATTTCTTTAGGAATCCCTTGTCATTAATTTAGTATCCTATTTAAAAAAAACAAATTGTTTCATGATTTTACTTTACATTCTTTTTAGTTTATACTTCAGCAGATATTGTCAAAAAAGGGTTATTTTCAAAATTTTAGTTGATTTGGATGGTGTGTTTTTGGTGTTATGCATGCAAATGTCTGTATTACAGTGTCCATTAGACCACTGGGCATCACGCTTGCCCACATTTCAAAATTTTGGAAGATGGCAGCATAGATGGTGCCGTTTGGTGCATCTTTTTGGCATATTTTCCACGGTGGGGGGCTACCACCCCCTTTTTCATGTGTTGGTTCTTCTCGCTTTTCCATTTTTTTTTGCAATGAAATGCTTCCATTTGGTACAGACTTATTGGCAAATGTTCCCACCTACTATTTTTTATTTTCTTCTTCTTAGCATAATGGCCCCTGTAAAAGGAGGGAAGCTTTATTGAAAAAATGAGAATATTACCAGTTTTGAAGTGTCCTTATATTTCAATATAAAACATAGGCTTAATTTCACATTTGCATTCCATACAAAATTAGAAATTCACAATTTTTATGAAAGAAATAATTCTCAAGCTTAATCCTTTCAGATGGGAATATTTTTTGATGGAAAAGTTACATCAGTGCAAAATCAGGGGGGGGGGGTTTGGGGGGGGGTTGGAGTGTGAGTGGGTGGGGGGGGGGGGGGGGGGGGGGGGGAGGCTCTATCAGTTTTTGTAGAGACCACCTGATATGTGAAACCTCTTCTACATATGGATGTATAAATCTTATGATGGATTAGTGAGTCTCAAGAAAGCAAGCGATAACATGCCAGAACTCAAGGAACTGTAACTATAATCATTGTGTTGAGCATAAAAGATACAGACATGTCAGGAAATTGGTGAGCAGTTTATTTGTGTTTTTAACTACCTGGATGGCCAAATGGCCTCTAAGGGCTAACTATTGATTGTTATAAAGTTACATAAATAAAGTTTCATCAGAAGTTTTATCAATTTGCATTACAAAGAAATCTGTTTAGTTTTATCCAGTAGGAAATAGTGAGTTTAAAATTGTGTTCGGTATTTGTCTATTGCCTGGGGATAGGTTGACTTAAAACCAGCCAACACAACAGAATTTTAGCAGCACCAAAAAGGCCGCCATGTCTTTGTGGGTGCCCAAGCCTTATCTTTAAGGACCACTTAGATTTCTGTTAATCCATCCTCCATGAAATGATTGGTTTCTTGTCAACCAAACAGGTACACTTTAATTTCTCCAACCAAGCACATGACTGATTTTCATGAAACTTTGGTAATCATATGTGGGTAGTGTTGTTAGTTGTGGACCAATATTACACCTGTCTTACCAATGATGCACAATACCTCACTGGCACATAAATTTATTCTGATTGACTAATACAAAAAATGTTCCACTCTAATATTCAGAGAATATATCGAAACCAACCAAAAAAAACCACGAATTCAAGTTTACTTTTTATATCCTTGTTTCAAGATGGTAGCACATTTTGGAAATTGTATGCTTGGACTCCATGCAAAATATACCATGTTCTCTCTCTCTAGGTAAGCCCATTCCAATGAAGTCCTTATTTTTGTGTCGTCTGCAAGAATTCAAGAAGGCATTAGGATACTCTGTCGTGTGTGTTGTGGGGGGGGTCACAATTTTAACCCTTAATTTAGTTGCATGCCGTATGAGTTCAGTAAGGGGTAAGAGAGGGAGCAGGGTGGGGTGCCATGTTGGGGACCTCCATGTGACCTTGTGGTGACCTTGGTGACCTTATTCGACCATCCACAAACTGCACGAGGCAACATTTGATCACCCTCAACGTCTTCACACATGCAAAAAAAAAAAAACTAAAAAACAGAATTGTAGGCTGACACATGAACAAGGTTGTTCATGAAAGAAGTATAGTTAGTTTTTTTTTCCTTTGCACAGACCGAATGGTCCAACCTCCAACCTTTCACGTGACCTCTGTTATCACGTCAGTGTTTAGTAGCCTTAAGGACTAGTCTGAATAAGAGGATAGAACTGGTGTTGTATCTACATCTGTTTGGAATGGTGACATCGGCTTTACAAAGAGAAATATTGAGGGACTGAACTAGGGTCTTGAAGGATAAAGTCAACTGTTCTACCTACCACAAACTCACCCGTGTCCACCTTTGTCCATAACAGCATGACTGGTCCTAATGGCAAATTTACTGACATCACCTTTAACAAGACGTCAAAATGAGGAATGTGATTTTTAATGAAGAATTTTTTTGTCATCTATAAAAATGAAACTTAACATTATCCAGTACCTCTATAAGGTTTGCCATGTCATTAGAACAGTTAACCACACATTTGTACATTGGTTAGAGACGTTTATCTGCATGGTCATTGAGAATTACCCACATAGTGTTGAGAAGTTAACCACGTCCATTGAGAAAGTTTAACCACCCCGGTCATGAGGAAGATAACCAACAGACAGTCATTGAGAGAGTTACCACACAGTCCATTGAGAAAGTAACCACAAAGCCATGAGAAGTTAACCACAGTCATGAGAAAGTTGACCACACAATCATTGAGAATGTTAACCACACAAGCATTGAGAAAGTTAATCACTACGTCCATGAGAACGTTTAACACACGTCCATTGAGAAATTAACCACAACAGTCAATTGAGAATTTAACCACAAACGGTCATTGAGATAGTTACCCACATGGTCCATATTGCGTAGATACCACACAGTTATTGAGAGAGTTACCACACGTCCATTGAGAAATTTAACCACACGGTCATTGAGAGAGTTAACCACGCAGTCATTGAGAAGTTAAACCACACAGTCATTGAGAAAGTTCACCACACAGTCATTGAGAAAGTTAACCACACGGTCATTGAGAGAGTTAACCACACGGTCATTGAGAAAGTTAACCACACAGTCATTGAGAAAGTTAACCACACAGTCATTGAGAAAGTTAACCACACAGTCATTGAGAAAGACACCCACACAACCATTGAGAAAGTTAACCACACAGACAGTCATTGAGAAAGTTAACCACACAGTCATTAAGAAATTTGTCCCAAATCCTCAACTGTACTAGCATGCTGTGAGCCCTTAAACCGCTGACTTTGCAATGAATAGACCAGCTGGGATTGCTTGTCTAGCGATAGTTATTATATAATAGACTGTTTGAGGCAAGCTTGGCAGTTGAAGGTGTTGAAATGTTTTGTTTTATTCATGTCTATCAACCAAATGTTGCAGGCTTGGGTGAAAAGGTGTAGGCAGTGCAAAATACCATACCAGGATTAACTAACTTGTTGATAGCCGCAATAAAGAAGGATCATCTGTTGTTGAGAAATATTTCCTGCCACCACCCACACAAAAACATATTTCGACAATAAGTAGATAAATGGAAAAGCTCGGTTATAGCTATTAAATTTAGTAAATTTATGTTAATATAAACCACATATGTTTTCATTTTTTAATTTTGTTGCCAAAATGCTATCTACAGTAGACATAAATAGTTTAATTTCTTTACAGTTTGAAATAACTATTGAGACGGAGTGAGTTTTGTCATTTTGGCAATCTCCCCCCGCCTATTTTTATGTATTTTACTATTTTATCTTATTAGGCTTTAATTTTATTGGTGTGTTTGATATAATCTGTCATATTTCCCATGTTTTAGTTTTAGGCCATAATGTGGTGGGATGACACAAACATATGATAACCAATTTTGTGTAACATGGTATATTGTTTGTTATTGAGCTCGATATCAAATTGAATTATCTTTGTATCTTTGATTAAATTACCATATAAGACTCAATGTATCAATTACAATATACATGTTGCAGACAGGTTATTGACTCTAGCTGGCCCCCATTTTACTGCCTTCATTTGACGCATTATGCGCAAACCATAATAGAATCAAAGTTAACCTTTACCATGCAGCAAGGGTTTCAGTGGGGGTGTTCCGCACAATTGTCAGATCTGCCGCAGTGTTATGCATATTGTGGCAATGCCGGCAAACAGATATTTGACAAGTCTGTATTGTCTGTTCAGTGTAGAGTCCTCAGGAAGATTGTATTTTAGTGTGTACATTTCTATCCTATAGCCAGGTCTAGTGTGCACCAACCACGCAACCAGTGATGACTGATGAGGATGTGAAAGAGTTGGCACAGAACACCCCCGTAATGGCCCCCTATTTTACTGCCTCTGATGTACTACATTATGCACAAACCATAATGCACTCGATTTTAACCTTCGTGTAGCCCTGTCCAATATGCTTGTTGGTCAAATTCTTATCTGATTATGTGAATTGGAAGCTGTTGTGTAGAGTGCCCTAATGGTAGCCTTTATTATATTGCTTCTGCTCTGTATTGCCATATTCTTAGAGCGTAATAGACGGAATCAGCTTTTAAACTTGAATTAGCCTGTGGCCTACACATGATTTTGGAAGTAGGGGGAAAAGTTATGAATACTCCCAATTGTAACTCCCCGAGTAAGATAATATATCACTATTCCCAACTAAATAATCCTATTGGTCTGTAATTTCTTTGACACAGCTGTTTGAAAGTCTCATTTATTATGACAAAACGAGAATAAAACAAAATATATCAATGGCAACACACTTTTGACAACTGATTTGGAGTATTTATACCAGTATCAACGTCCTGTGTAAATTTGATGAAATTTCATTACGGGCAAATATGATTTTTCATAAAAATCTAGTTTTACACGTCTTTCTATGGGAAATAGGCATATAGAGGGCACTATAACATACAAATTATGACCTTTGTAGGCCTATATGGCAAGATTCCCACAATGGATTTTTCTGATTTTTGTGGTGGTAAATAGCTCTTGCATGTCCCTACTTATATCAGTTGTCAAAATTGTGTCGCCATTGTGTAAAATTGCTCTAAAAATAAAAGAGACAATTTGCATGGGGTCAAACAGCAGTGTTGAGGTGGATTTCAGTGAGGGTGGGGAGGGAGGGTTTATGGATTTCCACACATCCTGTCCGAATACACCACTGCATGATGTCCAATCAGGGAATAAATAATCATGGGAATGGACAGTGATTTAGCTGACTCAGCCAAAATTGGGCACTCTCCAAGAGTCTCTCAGACATTCAGAATCCAAGTCCTTCGGGAGATAGTGAGGATACTGGTATGCCAGAGCCCCCATCACTTGACATGTTTGTATAGGACACAGCTGTTTGACCTCATGCAAATTGTCTCTTTTATGTTTAGAGCAATTTTAAGCAGTGGCAACACAATTTTGACAACTTATGTAAGTAGGGACATGCAAGTGCTATTCCCTCTGCAAAAAATCAGAAAAATCCATTGCGGGAATCTTGACATAAAGGCCTACTAAGGTCATGATTTGTATGTTATAGCGCCCTCTATATGCCCATTTTCCATAGAAAGATGTGTAAAACTAGAATTTTAAGAAAAATCACATTTGCCCGCAATGAATTTTCATCAAATTCATACAGGATGTAGTTAGTGGAATAAATAATCCGAATTATTTGTCAAAACTGTGTCGCTGTTGATATTTTTTGTTTTATTATTGTTTTATCATAATAAATGAGACTTTTAAACAGCTGTGAGGGACATGTTATTTTGGAATAATGGTTGCTGGGATGAGGGATGTATGCTTCTATGCTGGGTATGTCATAATGAACTGTTGCAGTATCCACAACTGCACAAGCTCCAAATAGGACATAATAGGCATGAAAACTCCCAATGTTTACAGTATTCTGCAAATTGCTACTGTCAGGCCAGGTCCAATGCAGATTAACAAATTCTGCATCTGATCCGGATCTGCAGTCTTTGTGTAGCACACCCAATGATGCCCTTTATTTTACTGTCTCCTTACAGCGCATTATGCGCAAACCATAATAGAGATAGAATCAGTGTTTAACCTTTCACATGCAACAAGAAATAACATTTCTCCAATTTTTTTGGTTCTCCCAGTATTGTGGTTTTTCAAGGAGCACTTCCATCTTCTCTGTGTACAGGTAAACTTCTTAAGTGACCTCCTGTATACAAGTGTCAGAAATTATGCTTAGAAACTCTTGAATCATTGTCGGAGTACAAATGTTGACTTTTTTCTCAAATTCTCTCCATAACATAAAAAATACAACACAGCCTAGGTGGAATGGGTGCAAAAAACAGCCATATGTAAATAATACCCTGGATATAGGTCTAGCAAAATGTTAACAATAAGCTTTTTTGAGGCTATGATGGTATCACACTTCAATAGGAAGATGCCATAATTTAAAAAACAATGTTAAACTTCTTGGTGTATATCCGAGAGGCCATATTAATACACCAATGCCGCCAAATAAAATCTAGACCACTAGGCAACCAACGTTTACTTGCAATTTTGTAACCTGCACCAACTTCTGTAAAACACATGTGAGTATTTTCATACTGGTGTAAGAGACTATACATATACATACAAACAGTGTTTGATTTGTTTCTTATCCAAAACACTTTATCAGTACAAATGAATTGTTATACTATATTACTGATTATTACAACTTCAAAATGTGGACTTTACCCCCCCCCCCCAAAAAAAAAAAAAAAAAAAAAACAAGATTTTATATAATCTAAACTGTTGGCCCAAGTATTGTGTGTGCCTAATCTTACATGCAAATTATATTTTATCTAAAAGAAATTGGTAATTTTGTATTTTTGTCTGTAAATGGACAGAAAATTCAGAATCAGGTGTAATTTTGGAAATAACCTTTTCTCAGGATAGCTAGTGAACCCATAAACCAGAAATAAGGTGCTATGATGACAAAATGTACCTTTAACAGGAAGTGGCAAAAAAGAATACAACTTGCAGGCAGTAAGAATTAAAATTCAACAGGAAATTTGGCATTTCACCCATGCATTTCAAAATCTGACTGAAAATTAAATTCAAACTGACACTACAGCATCTGTGATGGAACTACAACTTGAATAATCATCAAGTCACAAACTTTATCGAAGCCATTGTATAAACACTGCAAACGTGTGATAAACATTTTAACATATGCACAGAAGTTGGCGCAACCCAAGTTTAAACCTCTAACATGAAAATCTTAAGTTTCATCAACATGTTCAGAATCATGTAGAAAGAATAATGTTCAAATTATGTACATACATGACTAGGTTCAGATTTGAGTTATTCTTTACAACAGCCACACGAGGTTGAATCTTAAAGCCTTGCACGCAGCATAAAGGATTTAATGCACCATAGTAGTTTTTTGAGACATTTCAAAAATTGAGTACTCTCAAAATGGTTATCCAAGACTAAGCATGTTTAACTCTTTTAAATATACTTTTTCATGTGACTGCAAGAAGGTTTCAAGTGCGATAGCTGCCTTGTAATCCATCCATCCATCCATCCATCCATCCTTCTATTCATTCATTCACATTTATTCAGTAATCACATATCAAAATACAGAAAATGGCAAAGAGATATAAAAATAAACATTATACATACAAAATTGACAAATTGCACTATTATGCAGATATTAAAGCGGATTTTGGGGATATGGAGAAAACATTGAAAGAGTACCAAGGACAGCCGCACCCAAAAAGCCTCAAAAATAGTGAAGCTTATTTCTACTGGGTCCTTTAAGAAAATGAGGGATGGGGGGTGGGCAAGCAGATCAGGCAACATTATTACAATAACTCAAATATACCTTGTTAACAATGTTGGGGAAGGTTCCACTATGAAATTTTGCTATAGGAAACTCTGTCTTTGAATAATTGTCATCCAAAGTAATAAAGTAAGTGTATCCTTTTTAATACTGTTATTCTTTATGGTGTTATGAATTTGCCAACTCTTCGATATTCTTAGAGCCTAAACCCTATCACATCAAATTCTAGGGGTTTCTAGGTAATTTGATTGGCTTTAGTCCCCTGTAGGGCACTAAACTTTAATTCCACCCACTTATTTTTGGTACTCACATCTAATTCTAACAAATAATTGACTGACTCTAGTTTCCTGGGATCTTATCAGACATTGTATTTCCAATAATATGTGGGTGGAATCAAACTTTATCTGGGATATCTTGAACTCCCACAAAAGGAAAATAGTAATATAAAGTCAATTTTGCTCAGAGAAAACACTGACCTTTATCTTGTCCCAACAGAGATGATACTATTTGCATGGTGTAAAACCCAGCCCACTTGAGATTCCACCAGTTGCGTTGAATTCATATGACATGTATAATCCGTATGACTTAAGGTAATTAAAGCACTTAGATTGGATAATGAAGTCACCCGCTCAAGTAAGTCTTTACTCACACAATCAGTCAAATCAAACTTCAAAAAGAATATCAAATTGGAAATTATACCATATGGACCATATGATGGAATCGGTGTTATAATTCACGTTTTTCAACTACCTTTTTCCCAATTTTACCATTCTTTATTGCAAAGCTTCTACTTCAAGCTGTGCTTAGCTCAACAACATGCATATTGCATTAGAGCCTTAAATTGATTTTTTACAAGTTTTAACTTTTAGTTTGTAGAATTTTTTTAGGCAGCAAAGTAGTCCCTTTGCTGATATGATCCGTAAAATCAAACTTCAAATAGAATATTAAATTGAGTATTATACCACGGACCATTGTGACAGAATCAAATGTTAGAATTCGCCTTTTCTGTCCTTTTTCTAATAAAATTTAGGATCACAATTTTTTTCCCATTTGAAAGCAAACATGCAAAATTAATTTGGTTATCTTTACCTCAACTTGAGCTTTATTCAAAGAGATGCATATTGCATGTAGCACTTTAATTCAAACATTAAAAAGAATCAAATCTCAATCTTTTTCTTCACCTGGTATTATGTCTTGTAAAGTGCATATAGAATAGACTATTCAATTTGAAATCCATTCTAGCACTATGGAAGACTTTACAAAATCTTTCACGAGGATGAGTGTTTCAGTTATGAATCTATACTCCTCCGTGCATGGAAGGCTAAATCATTCGCAGCAAAGTGTGGGTTTCTAATGTCATTACCCCAATGGGCTATTCTATTGGTAACCTACACTCCCCAGTTGAAAACTTTATTTCAATCATTTGCAGAGGGAGTGCATATTTCAAATCAAATAGCCCAATCAAACTCATAGTTCCTTTACCTGTGGAATATGGCGTTAGTACCAATCAACATGGACGGATAAGGGACTAGGGATTACTTTCAGGGAGTTTTTCCCGTAAAACGACCCCTCTGACATAATACTTTTTTTCTGACACACTTATGAAATTCGGAAACCTACAGAATAAACTGTGCTTATCTGTGAAGGGTTTCCAAATTCTCAGTGTTCAGAGAAAGTGTGTCAAATGGATCAGGTTACAGAAACTCCGTAATTTCAGTACTATAGGTTCTAAACAGGTGGGTAGCCAGCCCGTTGCTCCTAGTGGCAAATTCCCAATCAGTACAAAATGGCCATGCAAAAAAAGGTCACAATTCAGGACAAAGGGGAAAGGGCAGATTTAGGATGAACATTTGTTCCCTTTCCAAAATGATTCCACTGGAGCATTCTGTGCCCCTACTCTAGGCTCGCTATACCCTGGTTTCCTCAAAGTTTCACACATTTTTTCAATGAGTTTAGTAGAGAACATGTGTAAAATTTTATTGTGTTTTTTTTTCCTTTTTTTATTCCTTAGCTTAGTTTGGGGTGTTTGGATGAGAACATACAGATATGTCCCCAAACCCTTCTACGCACAAGCTTACATCACATCTAGATATCCAATGTCATGGAAACCTAAATAGTTCAGAACCAAATCTCAACACAGCAATTAAGCATACACCATGTGTCAAACAATGAATCTTTAAAGGGAAAAGGAAAAGAGAGACTAGCCCGAAATAATGGTAACAGACCAGATTATGATCCAGAACAAGTGAGAATGACGCACATGCTTGGGATCACATAGCGGTTCAAGATTGGGTGACGCAAGGAAAGTGATTAAGATGGGTTTGTGGAAGGTTGGCTCAGGAATTATTAAGAAAACCAAGCAGACATTAAGACAATCAGTTTTCAATTTTCTATCCGTCTTATTTGGGAAGCTATAACCTAGCTACTTTCAAACTACTGACCTAAGACTTGGTTTGCTTAGACTCAAAGATGGAATGGCATTTTTTCATGCTGAATTTGAATATATCATCGAAACTCATACAAGTTTCAAGAATAACAAGGATATTTTGGGGGAAAATGGTCTCCCTAATAAGATAAGACTCCAAATAAGATTGGAATCCAGTACTATTCCCAACCCCAGCAGTCCGGCAACATCCCACTGTGCATGTATTATACCAACATCAGTCACACACTGCTGCCATTTGAAACTATGGACATTTACTTTGGATTTCACAGGAAAAATCAAAGACTTTGGGAATTTCTTTGTCGAAAGGGTTCCTTTTATCCACCAAAACATGGCGTAAATTTCCTTTTTGACATTTGGGGGGTGTGTTGAGTAAATTTATTAATGACCAGGTTTGCTGAAAGATCCATTACTAGCACCTGTGCGCAACTAAAAATTTGGCCATTTAGAAGCTAATATCGTTAAATGTAATAGGTAATTCCATGCACGAAAGCGGAAATTTACCATTTTAAACTTTATAGTAAATATGAGGTTATTTTTGGTGAAAACACATGCAGGCAGTCACAACATTGGGGGGGGGGGGGATGATCGTACTGACCATTCCCCCCTCATCAAAATATTGGGGGGATTATCCCCCCCATCCCGCGGGATTTATGCGCCTATGACCTAAAAAATGTACAGAGACACACTTCTACCCTGTCACGGCATTTTTGTTTAAAACTTTGTGTCAAACCCGGATATAAAATTTTAAACAAACGCCTACTAACGTCTGTTGAAGAGACTCTATTTTAACAATGATAGTCATAACCTAGCTCAGTGGAAACGTGGTTAGTCTGCTTGATTCCAACCTTATCTCCTTTATATCTTTTTTATTTAAAAAATTTTAGTGCAATCTTTTAAGATTGGATAGCACATTGAAAAATCCCCCAATGCTTCTGAGGAAGAGTCTGATGCTGAGATGATTTTGAATGGCAGAGCCTTTGGATACTTCATTTGAAAGCACCCCCTCACTGTGTATATACAGGCAAACCTTCCACAGTGGTAGTATGATTTCAAATGAACGATGCATAAGTGTTGTGATAACTTTCCCGTTACACTCTTGTCATAGAAATACTCTCCTAGCCCGATTACAGTCCTAATACAGAATCATCATATCAATTGATCCCAGTTTGGCTCAATTACATGAAACTCTATTGACCCATCTTGTAATTCATCTTATTCATCTTGTCTTGCTATTGAGAAAAAGAATTTTTGTTATGGTAAATGATGCCTCAATGTTGTGCCCCGATTTTCATTTCCCGTGCACTCCATCCAACCCCATTGGCGAGAATTAAACTGACCTTCCAAAAATTTGTTTTTAAACTACAGTGCCAAAGCACTATTCATATTCCATTTTTCTGTGTGATGATTGGTTTCCTGACATGTACTAGTGTGTATCTTTGTTATTAAAATATACAGTCTCAATCCAGGAAATTAGCCTGTCTGATCCGTGTGCTTTTGGAAAAGTGTATTTTTTCCCCCCAACTATATGGAATAAATTACAATGTTGGCAAAACTCTCTAGATTAAAAAAAAAACCTAAATCCCGACAATACTAGTACTTGCCAGAAAATGAACACATCTTAGCATTTTTATAAAACTAGAACCCTTAATAACACACCCAAAAAGACCTCCCCACTGAAACTTTGTCAGAAAACTAGTCGTATTCAAAGCTCTGGGTATTAATTTTACTCGATTTACACCAAAGATCTGTTGATCCAATTATAAATTAAATGAAAGGCAGATGAGGAACATTAAATTGTGTTGGCGTTCTAAAATTTATCTTTGTTGGTAAAATTTGTGTGATTAAGACGCTTCTTTTGCCTCATTAATTTACCTGTTTTCTGTTTTGGTATTCAAATTCCAAAAGCATTTTTTCATAATTTAATAGCTTAGTTTTTAATTTATTTGGATGGGGGTCAGTGTATAGAGTTAAAAGAAAATGTGTTTGTAATACTTCTCTCAAATGTGGTCCTTCGAATGGTGGATCCCATACTTTTGCTATGGTCAAAAATGACATGGGTGAGCTGTTGTTTGATAATAGATTTATACTGTTTGGAAACAATTGAGAATGTCAGAACTTGAAAATTATGGGGATATGCTCTGGACTTCTTATGCCCCTGAATGTATTTTTAAACAAGTTAAGAGTTCCCACTAGCTGATCAATCAGCATGGTATTGTTCGTGACACAGCTGTTAATGAAATTTATGGTTTTGCTTATTCTGATCTTGGTGCTTGTCAATGTCTTGGTACAATAGAAATATTAGATCCACGTCGAACATATTTTTTATTATGAATATTGGTGTGATAAGGGTATTCTTTACATTAATGAATCTATTAATCCCCCACACCCTGTGCAAGTTGTTTGAAGAGCTTATACTTGATTTTGAAACTCATAAAGACAGGAGGAAATATAATTTTCTTAATGCAACATATTCCTAGATCATGGCTTGAGAGTCATAATCAGCAAGGTTTGGATGCATTTGATGATTTTTTATGATCTTATTTCTATTCAGAAAATTCCTCAGTAGTCTTATTCTATTCTTGTTGAGAAATGTATCCCCGACAAGCGCATTTGTTTTGGGAAATTTTGTATAATGACCCTGAAATTTAGACTGGGAGGAAATTCATTTTCGAAACTTCAAGGTTTCCATGACACTCGTCCAATCATTTTATTTCAAGGTTTTTCATAATGCCATTGCTTTCAATGATTTTTCTGTTTAAAATTAAAAGAAATAAGATTCCCCGGATTGCATATTCGTAAAAAGATCCTGAACTATTGTTCTTTCTTTTTGTGAGTGCATAGGGTTGGTGAACCAATTTGTAATGACTTGGATAATTATTAGAAACAAGCATGACATAAACTTCGCTAGGTACCCCTTGAAAAAATGTTTGGCATCCAAGGTGACAATTTTATTACGTATCTTTTTTTTGTGCGTGAAAATTTTGTTTTGTTTGTAAATTTCAAACAAAGTCCCCATTTTTGCGAGTTTTGTTAACTTCTTAAGATAACAGGGAAACCTGAATATCATATTTCAAAAAGACGTGAGAAGCTGTCAGTCATTTTAAAAATGGAGATTTGACTTTTAATCTCTTTTTCTTTTTGTTTCAATATGTACTGCGACTGCTGATGTTTCATTAATATACTACTCATAAGGCATCATTTGTGTATTATAATATCATGTAAT
Organism: Ophioderma brevispina; assembly: GCA_023653785.1. Lineage (NCBI taxonomy): Eukaryota > Metazoa > Echinodermata > Ophiuroidea > Amphilepidida > Ophiodermatidae > Ophioderma > Ophioderma brevispina. Next base: position 42,500 of record JAMKCH010016849.1, read on the forward strand.
TGGTTTTTAGATTCTTTGTTGCCATCTGTTTTTTTTATGTGTTTTTGATATTCTGTTTTTGTGATTGATTTGTTTTTTGATTGTTAATCAAAAGCACAGGGCACTTTTGTGCCTTGTGTAATATAAAAAAAAGTTTCAAACAATACATTGTATTATACATTCGGATATCATTGAAATCAGTTTTTTTTACACATATTTTGACACCTCATTTACGGCGATCGACTGAGTATTGTTAAGTTATGCCCACTTGACTGAACCCCCCCAGGATTTAAAGGTTGCCAGTAAACCCGATTGGCAATCATACACATACTACCTGGGTTCAATGTCAATGACCCTGGGCATCAGTCAATGAATTGCTTACATTGTGAAGCTGTTTAAGAATAGATAATTAGATATCAATATCAAATTACAGTTTTCAAGAGTGATACTAATGTGGTGCAAGGCTCAGTGGGTTTTTCCATATGGTGTTTAGCCCAATTTTTGCATGTTTTGAAAACAATGATGTTCCTCTAATTTACAGTCAAAAAATAAAATTCATCTTTATGCTGATTTGGTATAGTCATGAGTCTTCATATGTGTATAAATTTTTGTGCAAAAAAATTAATTTGGGAAAGTGTTTCCTTAATTGAGGGTTCCATGGATCCCCTTTGGGTACTAATGGAAGTGAAACTCCATTGGTCACAGTTTTTAATTTTTTTTAAAAAAGTTTTTTTGTAAACAAAGGTGTTAAGCCCTAACGTTTGTATCATTGTTTAGATCTTTCATTTGGTAGAGAATCTTAAGGGGAAAGTGTGGCAGTATATTTTGATCAAAAATCCCTTAATGCAAATACGAGGCTCATGCATCCACTAAACACAGAATGGATCAATTAAACGTTGGGCCTACCCCATACTTGTGCCGTTTTTACATTGAAAACATTCTCATAGGCTTATTTCACATCTAGCAGTAAGCCGGTGGGTCCTGACACACCAGACCAATTTATCCGGACACCCATGTTCCGTGTCCTAATTGTTATCAAAGTGAAACTTGCAACTGTCTTTATGTTTAGTTTGCCCCCCCCCCCAGCCGAAAAATACTAGAAATATGACAAATTTGGCGATTTGGGCCAAAATTGTTTGTGGAAAATCAGCGATTTTTGGGCCAAAATTGGTTTTTAAAAATATCCAAGTAGTAGATACTTTGCCCCCCAGAATTTAGCTCACTTTGCCCCCCCCCCCCCCCCGGTTTTCCCCCCCCAGACAAAGAGGTCTGGCACCACCACTGCTCCCTGGATAGATTCAAATAAAATTTAGGATCCAGACTATTCCAAACTTATCTCTTGTAGTATTTTTTATTTCAAAATAAGTGCCATTTTTGGATTCGGAGCACATTTGAAATCCTACTCCCCACCTCTCGTGCAGATGATGCTCAGATAGATTCTGATTTGATACCCTTTGGTTAACTTCATTTGAAATTACACCCCTCACTGTGTAAGATACAGGCAAAACCTTCCTGCAGTGGTAGTATGAATTCAAATGACATTGATGCATAAGTGTTTTTTGATACTCTCACGTTATCACTCTTGTCATAGAAATACCTTCCTAGCCCGTTACAGTCCTAATACAGATCATCAATATCAAGATTGATCCCAGTTGTCTCAATTACTGCAACTCCTATTGACCCGTCTTGTAATTCCATATTGATTTTCATCGTCTTGTCTTGCTAATTGAGAATACATAAGAATTTTTGTTAAGAGAAATGATGCTCAATGTTGTGACCCGATTTTCATTTCCGTGCACTTCCAACACCATTGGCGAGAATTAAAATGACTCTCGAAAATATTGTTTTTTAAATCAGTGGACCTAGCAATATATTTTTCTAACATGTATATAGCATTGCAGCTTTGTTATAAAATAATAAAGATCTCATCATATAGGAAATTGAAGACCTGTTATGATCTGCCTATCTTTTCTAAACCATTGGATTTTTTTTAAATAATTACATTTGACAAACTTTAAAATGTCTCTTACTGACAATATGATCTGG
>JAMKCH010016850.1:0-22513 GCA_023653785.1 Ophioderma brevispina
AACACAGAGTATATAAGTGACTGACAATTTGGGCACCTTCCCCGGGGGTGTGAGAGGAGGGGAGAGGAGAGTTTATTACAAATGCCAGCTGTATGCCTTGTATAATATACAGTGGTAACACTGTTGGTATCGTACGAGCCCAAACGTTATATGCAAAAGGGACTACTATAATCCCCAAGCCGTACTTTTATGATGTTACACGTACCTGACCCTGTGTGCTTTCTCAACTTGACTGAGATAGAGCTTACTTTTCGTCATGACCCATCATCCCTGGAATTATAAGGCGAATTCCTGGTCTAATCATGATTTATTGTACACAAAGCATTAGATTACGATAGAAAAATACGTTAATATAGTCCCCAATTCCCACGACTCCATGAGGCTACGCCCTCTCCAAGATCCTCCATTTCAATGTGACGAGCTCCGCATCGTGTCGTCGTGTCATGATTCACCTAATTTATGTAAACTTCGCTAACTATTACCGCGCATTTACATAATTGGTTTACAAACCATTGGTAAATGAGTTTGTTACATTATTTTAGTCCTTTTTGTTTTCTTTTTCACAAAACGATGTGTAAATTTTACATAAATAAGTAAATATATAATGCATATCAAAATGTAGTTATAACTTTAACATAATGTTATGTACCGTTATATTTACAGCTTTTGCATAAATTATGTATTTTTACATAATGGCCTGTTTACATTATATGTGTTTTCTGTGTTGTAGGCATGCGTGCCTTATTGTCAAAGTTGTGTTTTTTTTTCAATTACGTCATCTTTATAAACTAAGGAACAAAGTGGCATAATCAACATCAAAAAAATATTTACTAAAATAATGAAAGTGGTAACTTTTCCCGTCCCATCCCGGGTCCCATTTGATGATGATAAGCAAAACCGTTTTGTTTTTTAATTTACAAATACACACTGTAACAGGGAACTTTGCTGTTGCTATGGATCGTACGTAGTTCTGTTCTGGATAAGATCAGGGGATATAGAAAAATATTAATAAATTGCATCTCTTGACCGACCGATGTTTTTCTTTAGGTTTTAGTAATTTAATTAACATTTTAGCCCCACCCCCGCCCCAACGAAACCGTTACGTATATATATATGACTTCATTAGGACTTCATCATGTTTTCCCCTTAGACTACATGTTTAGTAAAAATCCAGATCACGAACGTGTTGATGTACCATAGATATTTACATTTTGCACTATAACCAGCAAATCACTTTTCCTGGTTATGAAGCGCTTAAGCTATCGTTCACCCTTTTTACATCACTACTATTTTTTTTCCACTTGGCACTATTTGCCCAATTCTGTTCATTCTTTCCCAGAGCGGTGCTCCTGCTCCGCGCTTTTTTGCAACCCTGAAAATTTTATTCGTTGGCAAAGGGATTTTCAGGGTGGGTAAATCCCCACATTTTCTGTCTCGCATGCCGACTTTGCGACTTACGATGTTGACATGTCCATTACACATAATAAAAATGTTTTTAATTTCATGTTAGTTATAGTAATATTTCTTTTAAATGAATAGAAAAAACGATGCATGAACATAAACAAACGAAACTAAATAAACTGGCAACCTCAGTAGTCTTTTGATTTGGTACATTTGTTACCTTTCTTTCCAACGTTACGTTATTTAAAACGTTATACACTTACACACACACCCCAACACACAACATTTGCCCCTGGGACTTTTTATTATTGTGCGCGAATGATAATTTATGCCCATCTTTCAATGTGATTACGAAAGTCACAGCGTATGAATATCAGTCATTATGAAATTACCTGCACCAAATGCCACAAAAACGCAGGCAAACGGCATCACGTTTGACGCCGACGTAGAGAGGTTCAAGTCCTCGCATTTCTGTTGACGTTATACGCGTCACCCGTTTTAACCAGGTTGTTTTTAGAATTCTACTTCACGCTGAGTAACAAAAAAAAGTTCAATCTTTAGTTGCTCGTTAAAGAAATTCCCCAAAGCCGATTTTGGCCGATTTTAGATATGTGATAGATTGATTAAAACAATGCATCGAACAGTACCAAAATTGTCGACCCCCGAGGAATTAATTCGGCTGAATTACTCAGAATGCTGAACTAACAGGACACTTGCCTGCTTAACTGGAAAGCTACGGCCGGTGAGCTTGTTGATGTTGTTCCAGGCCGATAGATTGAGTGGGTAATAATAAAGTTGAATATTATATATCTCCCCCCCTCCCCAATCTGGTAAAGCATTGTGGGATTTCCAGCGTTCATATGCGACAAGGTATCATCCGTTGGGGGGGCGGTCGGTCAGGGTTAAACGTGCGAATCGACAGTAAGCCGCAACTGTATAATCGCGTGGTACAAAGTCGCATGCGCGTTTACACGTACATTATGGGCTGCGGAAGCTATGACATCACTCCTAACTATAGTTCAGGCCGACGATAGCTGCAAAGGTATACGGCGGTCCGGAAAAGTGTGTAGTCCATTGTCAGACTGCGAAAGATTTTTATCTAAATAGGCATGCGCGAGAGATTAACGTATTGAGAGTTATCAGTCCGTCATAGGCGAATGCATGCAAATGAAACCTAATCTCAAATATCTCGGAAACGTAAAGGGGTTCTATGGAGATTTTTGCCCTCGGAGGGTCCGTTAATATGTTTTGTTTTGTAGGCCTATATGTATCGTATTGGGTCTTAACCTATATAACCTTGTGTAGTTTACAAAGATGTCCTAAACATGCAGTTAAGTGCTTACATCGTCTTTCAAATGGGGCATGATGCTTAGAAATCGTCCCACTTCCTCGCAGAGAGATTCACTTCCCCAGTCCATAAGAGTGCTGTAAAATGAAAGAAATACAACCCAGTTCATAACCAAACTACTAACACCATATAGTTTAAAAACCCGCATATACCAAAGATAAAAATCATTAGTAATAATGTTTGGAAACACAAGCCACATAGGCCTAATTAGTGGGTGAGCCAGGCTTGTTGGCCGGTATCACCTGGGGGGGAAAGAGGCATTTATACAAGTGCTACCTCATACTATGACACAACGAAAATGTAATTTATGGGCCATTCGAAAGGGGTATCTTAAGTGAAATAGGGGGCCGCAAACGATTAATACAAAACAGGGGTCAAATTGAAAAGTGCCAATGTTGTTGACATTTGCAATACCCAAAAATGTTCGTATGATCACTGGATTAAAAAAATGTATAGTTTGGGTTGAGCTATCTCTGACTTACCCATATCGAGTTATAAGCTGAAAACCGTTATTGTAGGTCAAAGGATTTAGCTTCTACAGGGGTCAAATAACTAAAAAGCCGCCTTCATGTTCAGTGGAAATGGTCTCATAATTGCTTGTAATTTATCGCAATAAAATAATGAATATTTTTTTGGACAAAGGTTGTCCTATCCCTATTTATGATCCTGGTGGGATCCTCTGATCTCTCCTTAGGTGGGTTCCAGAGGGTGTATTGAGGTCATCCCCCACCATGCACCAGTTTTGGGAAAATTTCACCTCAATATTGGTCAGGTGATCCCACCAAAATCTATTCTTAACACATAAAAAACCTCACTTTTACACTCATTTTCGCCCCCAAAGAGTTAGTTACTTAGGGAATTTTTAGCATGATCATGAAATGTTTGTCGGTCCCTTAAACTTTTGGAATATTTTATCCCTAAGTACTGACCTGAGTTTTTTGTACAGTACAGTTTTATAGGCACAATTGCAATGCATTATAGGCTTGGTTCCAAAACCCTCGGATGAGTCATACTTCATTGGCAGACGCTAGCCTTTCAAACATTACGTAGAAACACAAAATTGTTCATGCATCGGGCGCGCAAAGTAGACCTATTAGTGGGCGGTTGGACTGCAACAATTGTCGAAACCCCTCCCCTCGGTACAAACAACAAACGCAACCACTTCTATCGGAAGAAAGTAATAATAATTAAAAATAATCATGGTTGTGAGGAACAGGGTGTTTTGGGGGTTAAAAATAAGTTTTTGAGCTAAACTTAAGAAAAGAAAATCAAGATTTATTAATTCTTGGCAAAACAAATTCATGATGAAGATACTTATTCATCTCTGCTTATATTTATAGAATTTCTGTTCTATACATATGCATTTCGGCCTTGGAGTAATCCTTGCCACCAAAATATTTCAACCACAACCATATTTTCTTAAGGGTTTGCCGTATGCGTCAGGGAAACCTATCGATTGAAAATTCGCTAAATTAACATATATGTTACTTAAAGTGTTGTACGATAACAAATCTTGAAAAAACTTAGGGGGGTACGGTAGGGGGGTACGGTACTCAATTTTGAGCTATGAAGGTTTAAAAATGGCATGTTTCGCCCAAAGTTTATTACGAGTCTAGAGAAAATTTAATTGGACACCACATTATGCATTATAGTTGAAAAAACGTTCGATAGGAATTTTTTAATTTTCACTTATGTTCAGGGTTTTGATGAGATCTATTTCCAAAAATGTAATAAAAATAGGGGGTTCCGGGATCTGGGATTATTCAAGATAAATGCAAAATATGTCAAAACTTACGTCTATTTTGGCACTGGCGTTGTCAAATCCAACACGCCTTGCACCATTTGTTGCGTACCATCGCGTTGATATAGGCGCGAAATCTAACGCTAGTTTTCGCTTAACGGCAGACGCTTCCTGTGGCCATAACAAAATAGGAATCCGTTTACTTTTCTGGGTGCTGTTTCACAGACTAAGGCTCTCTAAATCATTTAAGCATTTACCAAAATAACATTGTTAAGAAACACTAGGCCTCTAAGGGCTTTACCCATTATTTATAAAAGTGCAATAACTTGAAATGCATGGGGGGATTTCCCTGTTTGTTCACACTCGTTTTTTTAATTTATTGTCGTATAAATTGGTCTGAGTTGGTTCGATGTAGGCTATAAATAGATTACTAAATCCTCCATTTATATGCTTATTAATCAACTTCATTTTTTTTAATTTTTTATTAATTCTTTATGTTTCTAATGGTTTTGTGTTATTATGTCAATAAATACTCCCGAAAAAATGGTAGGGATCGAGGACTGGGTAAGCGTCTACTATAGCAAACGTAAATTGACATACTTTAGCCCTTTTTTGAGTAAAATTACAACAAGGGTCCAACAGGTTTCCTAATTTTCAGCTAACGATAAAATTTGAATAGAATTTAATGCACAATGGGTTAAGGGAACAGTGGCAGATTCCATAGGCCGACTGCACGGGGTCTATAAACTGTCGGAAAACAGTCAAGAAAAGGCACGGATGAACTGGGCCTGGGTGCTTCCTCCGCTGCACAATGCAACCCTAAAAAACACCCTACACCAACCCCTACACCAACCCCTGTCCCGTAATAAACAAAACAATCTTCGTGTGGGTTCTTTGTAGAACCAAAAAGGTTCTGTGGCCAAGAAAACTGGCTCTTTGTAAATCTTAAACTCCTAGAAACCTTTAACTATGTTATAAAGCACCATCACATGCATCGGTTCTTTGGTAAGAACAGAAAGAAACAGATTTTTTTTGGCTATGAACATTCTTTTAAACCAGAGCGTTTGTATCACTCCTTTCAAGTTGCTTAACTTTTTCAAAACATACGTAAACAGATCAAGAACCTTGTAATGTTTCTCGTGAATCTTTATGGTATAGAACCTTAGCAGTGCATAGGGTGGCTAATATGGGACACAGGGGTTCTAAGTTAACCATTTTTTTTGTATGAGTGTTTTTTTGACATATTTTTTAACATCTTCACCTCCCATATATCTAATTAAAGCCTATCTCTGAGATAGGCCAGGACGATAATGAAAATTTTTGGTGTCACAGACTTAATTGCTATCAAAGGTTTTTTCTTCACAATGCATTTCTTGAAGTATCCAAAAGACATCTAAAAGTCCGAGAAAAGCCGGGTTGCAGAAATACGTCTAATTTGCATAAATTCAAAATGGCCGGCCATTTCAAGGACTATTGTCCATAACTCAAGATTCGAGGGTCGTAGAGTGTCAGTTTTGGTGTCTCTACCCATGGTTTTGGGGGTCTACGAACTCCAAAGGAACTATAGTAATATGAGATGAGTGGTTTAAGCCTTATTGCAAAAATCCAAAATGGCTGCCATTTTGTTGAATTTCTTGAAATGCGATTCCAATTTCTGGTGTCCATACTCATGTTATCAAAGAACACGATCATTATTAAGTTTGCCATTTAAAGACAACGAGACTCCAACTGATGAACACTATCTAATATTTGTGGATTGAAAACTCTCCTTGATCAATTTATAAACAACACAAAGATAAATCTGAAGATGTCTCTACACATAAAATGTCACATTCAGAAGGGGAAAATTCATTTTACAAGGCTTTATTGGTAAGCTTCATGGCTTCATTTGCCAAAGTAAAGGATTACACGATTTTTTTTTCTGAGCAGCTTGGAATGTGAAATTCCCCTCTCCTTTACTGTCTCTAAGATCCAGGCAAAGCTTTTTCATGCTGTTAGTAAGTTTCCTGCTGCGCCAAATTATTCCTTCAAGAATGTCGCTGCTACTCTTGTCCTCACATTTTTTTTAGAAGGTTTTTGAAGGCGCATGACTTCTATCTTTAACGATGTGATACCAGGAGCGATGGTGGACTAAGTTTTTATTATAGGTTAAAAACATAGGTGTTTTGGGGGGCCCGCAAGAAGATTTAATTTATCACATGGTCAATAATTAACTATGTAAGAATAAATTCAGAAAGGCATTTTTTGACGGAAATGACAACTTCTAAAGCCAAATGCCACAATTATGAAGTATTATTGCTGGTTCTAATTTTGAGCAATTTTGTCAAATGAACTGTCAAATTTTCCGAAAATGATATAGAAGTGATTTTGTTTTTCCGTCAGTTGTTGAACTTTTCAAACGTTTTTTCATTGCTCTGGAGAACATAATCGAGCACTAATTAACCACCAGATGTAATTTGTTAAAGTGAATATAATTTTTGGAAGAGGTTGAATGTAACTATTCCCCAACAAAAAGGGGTGTTGTTAAACACGCTAGGTCTACCTCCAAACTCCACAATGTTTTCCCTTTGTCTATTATCCTGCACCAAACCTAGAACTATCCCCCCACCGTTATACCTTCCACATTTTGATTAAAACACTATCAGACAGGTGAAAAAATGGAAAAAGATTAAGCACTAAGCTTAGGACCTTTAAAACTTAATGTTTTCCTTGAATGGCCACTTAAGAACTCAAACCATATGCCCACAGATTTTTTTAAGCATAATCACAAACTGGTTTTGTCTTTTTTTAAATTTGAAAATTATAACATGGTGTTAAGATTTATATTTTCAACATGCTATGAGGAAATCGACCAAACCATGGGTATTTTTTCTACAACGGTCTCATTCTTACGGTATTATGTCAAATCAATTTCATTTTTAACCCTCGCCTACCAGGGGGATTTTTCCACACCCCTCGAGGTGAAAAGAAAATGTGTGAATGTGTCGCAAATGATTTAGGTAACCGTTTTTAAATCCTTTATGCCCATTTAGTGAAAAAATTCGGTTCCACCACCACCTACCCGGGAAGGATAAGCTGCCAAAGTTGAAGGGTGTTGGTGAAGCCTCCTCATACTTTAACAATGTCAATTGATACACGATATATTTGCTATTAAAACAGAAGTTTTCATGTATTAAACAAAATTTCATTTTTCAATCAATTAAATTGGGTTTTTTCTTCGTATTTGAGCCAAATACTTAAAATTTCCCTAAACCTTTGTACACAAAACTTATTTCATTCACCAAATTTGCAAGGGCGGCCGTGCATTATGCTGTCATAGAAGCAAGGTGCGAGATTTTGGTACTTATTTTGGTATCGCTGGATAGAGAAGACCTATTCACTGATACTAAACTCAGTTCAAAGGGACCCCCCTCTGTGGACGGGGTACAAACTAGCCTGATTGTGTTAATCAAGACCGAAAGTATTGATATTTTTTGCTAATGTAGATTAATTAAAGTTATTTTTCGATTGCTAATCGCCTTATCCCCAATTTTCCAGGTTTTTAAAACCGGAAGTGGTCAAGAATTTTGGTTCGGAAGAAACACTAGTTTTCCTCATTTACCCTGTGAATCTTAGGCTAAGATGTTTCGGGTTTTGATGTTATGAGCGAAAAATTGCCACATTTTGGATCGACCAATATTGATTTTACACAGTAACCCCTATGGGATTAAAAATGACATTTTTAACTCTCCCATCAAAATGTGTTGAACTATCGGGTTGCGAAACTTTTACAGATGGGGTTTTAGGGTGAAGCCATTCTATCAAGATAAAAACCTATCTACTAAAAAATCGGGTCATCCCTTTAAAATTAATGGGTATCACAATTAGTCGATTTTTCATCACGGCCCAAAACGTTATCCTGAGCAGGGAGTTGGTTTTTTCTCTTTTAAGACTTATATATGAAATTGGACGATATGTTGTCATGGCTTTTTTGGTTTTACGTAAAAACTCCTGCGCGCATAGAAACCTAATATGACAGGCATCAAATTTATAATTCTAAAGCACATGCCCAAGCAATTGGTGTGACAGTCAAATCAATCAGACCTGTTAGTTCAGCAGATTGTTATGGTTATTTTTACCAATATTGTTCCATAATTTGTGCAAGTTGGCCACGAATCTTAGACGTATCATTATTGTCACGATTATTAACTGGCATGGCTTGCTTGTCCTTAAAATAGTCTACGTCACCCTTGTTAAGTACCTGTAATTATTTGTATAGACCACAACTAATTAGACGTTCTTTGGTCTCAGACAAAAATGCCATCAAAAATGGCGGCCATTTTGGATTTATGCTATACGCCTTACCAAATGTCTCATGTTGTACTAATTGTACTAATTGTTTTTCACAGACCTGAAAACATGGGTATAGACACTTTAATTATTTCTCAATGAGTCTCAGAAACTCTAAGATTTACATAAATCCTCAAATGGGTGCGGCCATTTTGAATTTATGCAAATTAGGCATATTTCCTGCACCCGGATTTCCTCGGACTTTTAGAATATCATTTTAGGTACCTTTAAGCAAATGCATTGTGCAAAAAAAACAACCTTTGATAGCAATTTGGTTCAGGTCAAACCTCACTTTTCTTGGACTATGCACTTCGACGATGGCGGTTGTACTCAACGGGTGCCTGATGGACGCCGGGCGCGTCGTGGGTGGGGAAAGTGAGTCCCTTTTAATGTCGGACTTTAAAGGACTGCTTTCCGACTTGAGCATTTTTTCTTGTGAATAAAAAGAAGGTCCTTTTACGCCACACAACAGTTTTTCGTTATGGCGAAAGAAGGCCTGGTCATTCTGTATTTTGTGCTTTCATAACACATCGCATTGGTACGCGCTGAACAAATGAGTTCTCCGCGAAATCTGCGCGTGCGCCATACGCAGATCAAGCAAGGGGCGCAAAGGTAAAATTTGAAATTAAGCATGCGCAGTAGGAGCTAAGTTCTAATGACGACGCACATTACCTATATCAATCCTGACAAATAAAAGGTGGTTGGTTTTGTGTTTACCGGGAGGGGGAGGGGTGGTAACTCGAAAACTGAGCACTTTTCAAAGCTCGTCCCGCTCGAAAGACTATGTTCGAAAGACTAGGTATGCCGATCGACGTCTGCATGCCGATTAAAAAAAAAACGGCCGATGAAGTATGAAACCGCCAATTAGTGTATTATGTAAAAGATAATCAGATATAAGATATCGACCACGACACTTTTTATCATTCTATACACCGACATGTTTTCAGGGCAATGTGTGAGGGCGACTCAATGGACCCCGGGAAAGTGCACGACAATGAGAAGAAAGGGTCTTATGAAGAAAACGCATAGGGACTTTAGCGGTGACCTGTAAAAAAGTGACGATTTTGAAAACGAACCACGGTGCCTTCATTTGAGAAAATGGGTAGCGGTGTGTTATTTTGGTCAAATGGAAACACAATTAACAATGCATGGTCGAATGGATACAAATTAAAATCATGATTTAATTTTCCCAGGCAGGCCGTTCTTTACTCACAGGCATGTTATGTCGGACGGCAGAAGGTTCGCTTCCGTGAACGAAATGCAACCAATTTTCGTTGTTAGATAAACTACACACACAATGCATGAGCAGGAACAGCGTGTCGCTCGGAAGAACCGCGTAGAACTGTCTTTCCAATCCATGCCTCTATTCAAACTGTAAGTAGAATCAAAATAGGAAAATGGCGAGAATCGTGAAAATTACTGAAATTAAATTTAGGCCTTTTGGATTTTGGTACGGATGCGAATTTTAAACAAGAGTATAGAGAGTCCACTAAGTTCAGGTTTTTACACTTTACGAGAGTAGAGAAAGAGCGCGCGAGGGAGAGAAATTGAGTGTGTGGCGGCGCCGGTGGGGGGGGGGGGTGTGCCTCCATGTTTTTCGTGCCTATGATCCCCTTCTACCCGGTCAGAAGAAAAATTACGGATTATTGGCAAAAACAGCGATTTGAGCTGCAAAAAATCAGCGATTTGAGGCCAAACCAACCAATTGGCCAAAAATCAGCGATTTGGGTTCAAAAAGTGGTCAAAAATCCGCAAATTTGGGTGTTTCCCCAAAATATCACTTTTTCCCAAAGAAATCACTTTCCCCCGGCACCCCCCCCCCCCGAAAAAGCAAGTTCATGGGCGTCGCCAATACGAGAGAGAGAGAGAGCCCAAATTGGGTTATCCATATCCTATAGCTGCCATTGCCGATATGTGCCGATATGCAAAAAAACAGACGAGGAAAAAAATTAGCCATTTTCAGTATACACTGAAGGTGTCAAATTTTGGAGTCTTCAGGTGGCATTAAAGGTGTCAATCTTGAGGTGTCAGAATGACACCTCTAGACACCTTTCAGATGACCATTTAGGAATGTCAGATTGACCACTATATGACACCTTTAGGGTATATCAGAATGACACTTTTCGGGTGTCAAGCCAGAGTGAAAACTCTTAAGGTGGTATTCTGACACCCTAAATGTGTCACTGACAACCACAAGAGTCATCTGACATAATAAGTGCCAGGTGTCATTCTGATACCCCAAACGTGTCAAATTGACACACCTTTACATGTTCATCTGAAGACCCAAATTGGACAACCAATTAAGTGTCATTTTTTTTTTAGTGTAGGTCACCTATCTGCATCTGTTTGGATGAGTGCCCAAATCGCTGCAGTCTCTCCCAAAATACTGCATTGCTGTACCAATTAAATGATTTTAACTAGATTTCCAGCAAGTGTGTGGCTCCCGGGGGTCACTGGTCATTGACATGGGGATACCATGCGCGACCATGCATGGGTTTCAAAAAGTACCATAAAACAAGCAATTTCATCAGTCTAAAAAACCCACCCATAAAGTATGGCAAATGTTAAAAGCCAATCCATTAACAAGTATTGGCGCAATATGACCCTTATGGTTTGGTATAAATGCTTTGAAATTTGTTTCTGCGTATTTTTGGGACTTTACTGATATGCTTTTTATACGTGTTTGCTTGGTCGCGCATGATTGTCAACGGACAGTGACCCCCCAGCGGCGGGCGGTCTTACGATTTATCAGAAAGTTTAGTTTATCCGAGGATCCTATTTCGAAGGTTCGTTTATCCGCAAAATTCGCTTATTCTGAAAGGTTAATTTAATCCGAGGTTCATTGTCGAAGGTTTATTAATCCGAAGGTGCATTAACCGAAAGGTCTTTATCTGAATAAGAAATATGGATTGGTTTATCCGAAAAGAAATAAGATTCGTTTAGCTTATTCCATTTTCAGATAATCGAACCTTATACACTTTCGGTCAACGTAATTTTCGGATCAACGACCCTCTTCTGAAAATATCGGGGATCCTCCCGCCTAAAAAGGCTCAAAATAGGTTGAACCCTACTCAAGCTACACTAAAAGATCTGAGAGGTGTTTTAGGTCAATTCGAGGGTGCTGAGTTCAAATCTGCTGCATGCAAAATGATAAGTTGGTGGAAAGTGGGAAATTCTTGTTTTAAGGGACACTACCCGATTTTAGATAACTGTTGCTTTTTTAATACGATACCAGTATGCACATCTTCAAGAACATTTCAATGGGTCCACATTAACGGTCAGGTATTACTAAAATTTCTTTGATTGTTTTATAAAATGGTAATGAATAACCTCTACCGCTGAATGATTAAAGGGGTAACTACCTGACTTAAAAGTTAGTGAAGTAAGCAAACCAACGGGTTTGAATATTATTTGCAAAACCTTAAACCGTTCACTGGATGGTGGACACCTTTTGTAACCATGGCAGCATGGCGCATCAGTACGATTAATAGAAGCCCTAAGAATACTTTCTTTTCAGAAACCATTAGTTCTAAGTACTTTACTCCAGTCTGTCCTCAATTAGGGCAGCATTTTAGTTACACGCTCTACAAAGGTCTGGGCACTGCCTATCTGAACTAACGGTTATGTGTCTCGACCATCAGGTGAAAAGTATGGGCCTTTCAGGTAAAATATGTAAAACCAAAATACGGGGCATTCAGCACAGCCTAATAAGAATGGGTGTATTCATTGTGTAACTTTAAGGGGGGCCATTGAGGTAACAACCTAAGTTCAAATAGGAATTGCGTCTCTTCCGAGCTCAAATTGCCATGAAATTATAAATTGTTCCAAATGTGCGAGTAGCGGGTGAAAATTTTGTAATTAGGATGTTAAAATGTTTAAAAGTGGATACTTTTATGGAACAAGTGAAAAGATTTAAAAAGGGGGTTAATTGGGTAAAAGGTATGACAGCAGCACAAAAAGGTGGTCATTTTCTACAAAAAAAGTTAGAAAAAAGAGGGTCTATTCTGAGTGCCCCCCCCCCCCCGCCCTCACCCCCACCAACCACCACCACCACCACCGTCCGCGGAAAAGGTGAAACTGTCAATATTTTTATTAATGATGGCCCATTCATTTTTACAGTGCCTCTGACTCTGGCAAACCAGGCAGAAAACTGTTTTAGATTAATAGCACACTGCAAACACTTGTCCATTGGGGAGTTTCGATGGAATGATAAGTACAGATACATTGTTTTCGCAACCGGGCTTTCACATCTGAATCATAGCGTTCAGTGTGCTAAATACATTTTTCTTTCTTGTTTCAGTGTGGGGGGGTATAGGACACGATCTTCTCGATTTGGGCATTGGCGATTTCCATGCCTAAAGGTACGGTCCCCACAGAAGACAGCTCCCGGACCCACCTCTTCCCTACTACCAAATCGCTACAGTCTTGTTCACCTTGCAAAATTTTGACCATTGTTATCCCGACCAGGGATGATTATTATGCGAGTTTCCCCCCCCCCCCCCCGTCGTCAACGAGGACAAGGGGTGCTGACACGCCTAGCAATAGGCAACAGCATCATAAAATCACAAGATCAATCATGTGTAATTGGTGACGACCCTCCCCCGAGACCTGTTCAGTCCCCGATCAGTCACAGAACCTTGAAACGCGGCACAAGTTTGACATGTCGCTGTCCCAAGACTGCTAGTGATTGTTCGCGCCGAGTGTTGAACTCCAAAAAGTCAGTCCACATAGACAACAACCCGCGACGGAGCGACCCCTCACCGTCCTGCCCCATACACAACTTTTGTTTCAAAATCGGCTGCAGTCTTTCAAAACTTACAAACTTTCAGACAGATATGCTCAATAGCCTAGCAGTAGGCGACAGCATCAAAAATTCAACAGATCAAGGCATGGCACTTGTTCAGTTTCCAATCAGTCCGCAAACCTTACATGACAGTCACAATTGTGACTGGCTGCTGTCACGACCTCGCGTATTCCAAAACCCGCCATGGATTTTTTTTAAGCTGCAAGAAAAATTGTGGCCAGTTTTTTTTAAAATTTGCCACGTGCTTCCGACCACACAAGACGGCAGAAGACTTACAGTACACTCCCAGACTTTATGCCAAACTACACCTGAAAAAGGAAAGTACTCACTTTTGTCTAAAAATGACCATCGTCACCAGCTTTGAAATCTGGAAGCAGTTTTCTAGCAAATAATCGGTAAGACTACTAAAGATTGAACCGGAAAGAGCAACAGTCCCAGACCCCTTGCCCAACTACATATGAAAAAGAAAACTGCTCACGATTTCGAAAATTGGCCAATCGCAACCATCGTGAGCAGTCGGGAAGTGGTTTTCTTTCTAGCAAAACAATCGGCTGTGTGACTTAGCCTTAGAAAAATGATGCTCCGTGGACAAGTCTGTTTTGCTGCTTATTGTTCAGTGGACCATATCTTGAGAACTAAAACCCGGGCAACCAAAATTTTCAGGCTGGAACCTTTGAGATCCGTTTTTTTTATCCATGTGTATCCAGAATTTTCGTTTGGGGAGGGAGCAGGCCGGCAGGGGAAAGAGCATGGGGGGGGGGGGCAAAACACACATTCTCCATGATTGGGGTGTCCCCTTCCCCCGCTGGGTCGTCACTGTTTTGATCATATTTTATATTGCCCTTGTTCTTTCGAATGATGAATTACTCGAAATGCATTTATAATAGTTCTTAACAAGATATTATTATGATGTAGTTTAATTCTCTCTAAAAAGGCGGGAAAAGATAATTCGTTGAAATAATGTAAAACCTTAAATGATCCTTTAAAGAACAAAAAAATAAATATGGTTTTAAAAATTTACAAACGTAAACAGATAATGATCTGGTGAAGTGAGTGTAGTTTTGTCCGAGATATCATTTCCTTCGAATTGGTTTGCATGAAAAACTGTATGCGTCCCTTTTTAATAGGGATCCAAAAAATTTGATATTTTTGTAAAAACCTCCTTTTGGGGTTCAAAAAAGAATTGTTTGATTGTTATTTATACCCAACCCACTTTAAAAAGCCACTTAAAATAATACTCTAGACTCACTAAAACAATTTGTCTGACCAGTTTTCCTTTCAATTACTACTAACTTTGGTAAACAAGTAATGATATTTCCAAATATAATAAAACACATTATTATTCTCTGGACCTGATGAAAACTACTATACTTCTTTGGAAACACCTCACATAAAGGACATATTTGGACAGAAAAAGTAACAAATTCTTAACGCTCTAAACTCTAAATTTAGTTATATTTGCTTTTTTTCAATCTAATTGTCAATAGCAGAGTGCCCTTTAATTATAATGACCAGTTTTTAAGAAACACATATTACATGAAACTGAAATCAATGCAGGCCATCCTCCAAAGGACTCTATTTGCTCTAAAATTATTTATTTCCTTGATAATTGTTTTTTTTCCAAAAATACTCGGACAATTAATTATTTCCTGCCCCTTTAAAATCAACTTTCCACCAACGTGGGTGATTTTGGTATGGGTGGGGGTATAGTCAAATTAGCACCCTCAAATCACATAAGACACTTCCTAACTTTTAGTCATCTTAGTGGATCTTGGGCATTGTTTGAATATGGCTATTTAAAAATAAATAAGAACTATCAGTTAATTCCCCTTTAAAATCCACTTTCCACCAATGTGGTGATTTGTATGGTGTCCCTATTTGAAATCCACACCCTCAAATTGACATAACATTTCTTAAAACCTCATCACTTAGTGGATCTTGCACCTGTTTCATACACAATATTTAACAAAATAAGGAAAATCGGGTAAATGCCCTTTAAAATCCACTTTCCACCACTTTTTTACAATTTTGCATGGTGCATATTCGGAATCACACCCTCGAATTGTCCCAAACCTCTTAAAACCATTCAGTTCAATAAGTGATATGGGGCGCATGGTTTGATAACGCTATATTAAAAATAAGGAAAATCGGGGAATTCCCCTTTAAAAATCCGTTTCCATCATGTAGTGATTTTGTAAGGTATCTTTTTTTGAAATCAAAGCACCCTCAAATTTGACATAAAAGATCTTTCAACCTTTAGTCAAATTATGGATCTTGCACATCGTTTCATAAGCTATATTTTTAAAAAAAATAGGAAAATCGGTAATGCCCCTTGAAAAATCCACTTTCCAACAACTGACAATTTTGCATGGTGAATATTCGGAATCAGCACCCTCGACTTGTCCAAAAACATTCTCAACCTTTTAGTGTATCTTGATTAATGGTCTCCCGCAAATATCCCCCCCATGATCCCCTACTAAACGAATCTGCTTTTTGGCTTAAACGGAAGCGTTGCAGAGTATTTCTTCAAAGTCGGAATAAACACCTATTTAGATAAACGAACATTTGGGAATAACAATCCTTCGGAATAAAGAATCAAATGTTCGGATTAACGAACCTTCGGAATAACGCCAATACGTGTAATTAAAATTCGCTGTTCGGATGACGAACATTCGGATAAACGACCTCGGAATTCTGAAAGAACGAGCTGCGATCTCGACAACGAACGCACAGTGCATATAATCCCATTGTGCCGACTTTCAGAGCGAGAGTAGGCAAAGGCACAAGCGCACTGCACTGAAAGCAAACTGAAAGATGCCACTGAGTATACGCGCGCGTTCGTCACTTAATACTTCAGACAAAGACAAATATCTCCATTTTCCTTCCTCCGTGCAGTGACGTCAGCGCGAGATTTGATAGTCGCACCAGTAAACCACGCGCGCTGGTTTATAAACGGAAGCGTTTGTACCGCGCGCACAAAGGAAGAGTGCGTAAAGCTGTGAAAGTCACTGCACGGAGTAGAGAAATGGACTATAGAATAAGTAAGTTGTGAGAGTGGTGAGACGAGGGGGGGGGGGGTCTTGGAAAAGGGGTACGGCCGAGAAGGGTATCATTTTCATCAGGTGTGGTATAATGAACGGTCCCTTTTTCTTGAAAATGGGCATGAGAACGGCTTGCAATTCTGTGCAGTATATACGGTGGTCATGTATATAAGTACAAACACAAATGTGAAAAAAAACAAACATGCTGCCAGATGTCAAATAGGCCTAACATTTTAAAAGTTAGTTTTCTCTCAGCTTATGGGGGTTCGCCCCAAAACCTCCACCAAAGCGGGTTGCAAATCAGTCATTTTTCGACCGGGGTCACGCTAAAGCGGACATAAAACGTCGAGTTGGCAAACTTGCAAACTCGCCGGCATCGCGTTGCAAACTATCACCGTCATCGCGTTGCGAACTTGCAAACTCGCCGGCATAGCGTTGCAAATTCGCGGCATAGAGTGAAAGCTTAGCCGGCATCGCGTTGCAAACTCGCCGGCATGCGTTGCAAACTCGACGCGGTTGTTCAAACTCGACGTTTTGTGTATGCTCTAGCGTGCCATCGTTCAAAAACACCCGGCCTCACATCCAAACCAAAAGTGAGACCCCCCCCCATCGGGTCGTGAGAGCGATGAAGAGGCCATCAGTTGGAATAATTCCTCTGGCGACAAGACCAAACCGCAGATGATTTGCGACCCTTTTTGTGCAGCTGACCATTGAGACTAGCGAACCCTTCAGGTTCACCTTTTGTGTGGTGACAGCAGATGCCAGCCCAAGTTTTACTTTTTATTTGGTGAAATTACTCGGAAATTGCTAAATACCGTTCAGAAAATATATAAACTTTTATATTATAGAACGTGACTTGACAGAGACCTGATAAAGAAGTGCCTTGAATTTGTCGCAGACAAACCATGAAACATGCAAACAACAACACCATCATGACCATCACCATGTGACCAGGGCCCATGCATGCATGGACTGGGGCCATCGCATGCACTGAAACCTCCCCGGACCACGGCACAATTCATGAGTTTGTCTTGATCATCCTCAGTTCTATGATACTGGGTCTATGCTAAATAATATCAATTAATTACTGCCGGCCCGTAATTATTGTAATTTAATATTCAGGAATACTCACGTTTTATACTACTAACTTCAGAATGCAGTAGAACTTAAGTAGCAACCACCATGATCAAGTTTTTGCAGACAGCATTGGAGCAGTAAAACAAAACTGAAGACGGCTTTTCGTGTACCCAAGGAGGGCGTAAAAGCGATTCGTATTCGTTAACAGACAGCGTATTTGCTTCTGGCCGCGGCACGCCGCGCTGCTAATTAAAAGGCGACAAAACTGCGATTTCTGTGTTTTGAAGTCTGTGGTTCTAATTGTAGTGGATGAGCGGTTTTCCATCTAAAGTAGCCTTATTGGTATCACCGTGGGGGGGGGGGGTGGGGGTGGGTGGGGGTGTGGGGGGGTGGTGGGGTGGTGGGGGGGGGGTGGGGGGGACAAAGATGCACTGATACCAGTGTTTCCTAACACTATAACGTACACAAAAAATGTATGATGGCCATCTGTAGGGGTAGGCTTTGCGAGCTAGGGGCTCGCAAAAGAATTATCCAGGGGTCAAAATTGAAAAGGTGGCCCTGTTGTTGAATTGCAGACCAAATTGTTCGTATGAGCACAAGGAGTAAAAATGTAATATGTTTGAAGCTATTTCCCGACTTACCCTTATATGGAGTTCAAACTTAAAACCGTTATTATAGGGTCAACGGTTAAATTAGCTTCTACATGGTCAAATAATTAAAAACAACTTTTAATTTTAGTGGAAATGGTCCCATATTAATTTGTACTGTAATCACAAGTAAAATAACGTATAGTTTGTTGGACAATGTAGTAGTTTTACCAAGGTTACACCACCCAACAGCCCTATACCCATACGAGGTTTAGGGGTAAACCAATGAGGTGGTAATTGTTAATTTCACTGGTCGCAACTATTCCTTTTTTAATTGTGAGAACATTAAAAACAATATGCGACCATGTTACACTGAAAATAAAGCATTTTTTATTTTTGACCCCTTTATAAGCTAAATTTAAAACCTTTGACTTTCAGCTTATAATTCCATCAGCGGTAAGGCGGAGATAGCACAAACTATATAAAAACTTAATTTATCAGAAACACATAGTTTTATATCTTTGATAAATATGTTTTTGCACGCGCAATACAACCTAACATATTTGATAAGTTTTTCAAGTGATAAACTTATTTTTCCCAACAGAAAAACTATGTTTTATCACTGACACAACTATATATTTTGATAACCTAAGTTATTATCTCAGAAAAACATAGTTTATCAGCTGATAAAAATCTGAGTTTGTTGCAACGCGCATGCTCAAATATTTGATACACTTTAGTTTATCTCCATAAAACTAGTTTATAAGCTATAAACTTTTTTTTTAATTCTCTGTACTTGGGATCAGCTGATAAACTATTTTATCAAGGTGAAAAACTTAGTTTATCTGCTCATGCTCAAATATGTTGATAAACTAAGTTTTCTTCAGAAAAACAAGTTTATCATCTCGCCGCATGCCGACATTATTTTGATAAACTTAGTTTAATCAGAAAAACCTCAGTTATTATCTGTGATAACTCTGTTTGTGCACGCGCAATGCTCAACAAATTTGATAACTTGTTTTTAACTGATAAACTTAGTTTTTTCACTAGAAAAACTATGTTTTATCCACTGAAAACAATGTGTTTCACGACGAAAAGCTCAAAATATTTGATAAACTAGTTTGTCAAGCGATAAACTAAGTTTACAGAAAATTCTGCGTATCTGACTGAAAACTAATCTTTTTTCGGCAGTAAACTAAGTTTTTCAATTTAATAAGTAGAAGTTTCAGACAAACTTAGTTTTCACATTGATAAACTTAGTTTATATCTAGAAAAAAAAACAAAGTTTAACAATTGAAAAACCAGTTTTTCCTCAGAAAAACTAAGTTTCATCAATTTGATAAACTTATTTTCTATAATTTTGAGCATTGCGCTTGCCCTATGGCCGGCATATCGGCGCATATTGTATTTTCTAAAAACACCCGGTCGGCAAATTTAAAAAAAAACCAACAAACACTTATCGCATATAGGCCATAGCTTATATAAAGCATAGCACGGTGTGTAGAAAACGGGGACTGAAAAACGGGGATCGAAAAATGGGACCGAAAAACGGGACTTCCGCGTTGGAAGCCCCGTTTGTCGATCCCCGTTGTCTACACACCTATATATGAGGTAGAAAACGGGGACTGAAAAACGGGGATCTGTTATATCCACAATTAGAAAAGGAGATCCCGGTCTGCATACCGCCTGTGCAAAATCGTGTCACCACAAATATGCGCAATTAGGGGTATTCGTGTTTTTACTAAGAACACGCGAAAAGGAACGAACAGAGTCCTGTGCGTATTACCATGAAGCATCTTAGCTAACGGCACGCCTGGTTGCGTAAAGAGATTTTTGACATGGCACAAAATGAAAGGTGCCGCGGGGTTAACATTTTCCGCCTTCCGATCACATTCGTAATGGTTAGAGTGGCGTGGTTGTGGGCCATAAATAATTTCCTCATGTAATTGTTAACTTTTATACTTGTGTGTATGATGGGATCATTAAAAAACCAATTATGATGAAAAATGTTTTCCCCCTCACATGTCACCAAAACATATGATTACAAGGTTTGGGTATAAATTGGATTGATTGAGCTCATTTTTTGGTTGTGTAATGAGTTGCAAAATATTGGATGAGACGTAGTCGAAGCCAATATTTTAAAAAACAAAACGAGATCAATAAATATGGGCGAAATCACCGATTTTGGTGTGAATAGTAGGTAGCAAAAAGGAAAGTAAATGGCCAGTGTGTGTTTTTAATGTGTTCGACCACATTTGAAGAGTGTTTTTCACACGTCAAAAGGAAACATTTCCAAGCCTTAAATTTCATAGGGAATCCGAGAGGAATTTGAAATTTCTTCTGATAACAAATCTCAATTTGATAGAGAAGTGTGTGTTATGTGTGGGGGGGGGGGGGGGGGGGCGGATGTTGTCGATCGGGTTCACCCACCTTTAATGAATGAACATGATAATGTTCTAAAAATTAAATTTGTATATTATCGGCCCCCCACATTGCCACAGAGCTTTTGGAGGATTTTTTTTTTTCCAAATATATCTTAATAACAGAATAGGCCCATTAACCATCGCCCCCAGCCAGAGGAACACTGTAAAGGACTTACCTCGCAATTTGATTTAAAAAATGGTGTATAATGCCTTAAAATTTAGGTAAATATTGTATTTATATATTTTCCGGAGCCGACCCGTCGTGCGTTATTTTTGTAAAATGCATGTCTGTTTTTCATGTAGAACACAATACTGGAAAGACAAATCGCCCGGATAAGAATGAAGACGCCCTCTATAGATTTTATGAGAACAGATGAATTTTAAACATTCCCCACTATAAAGCGACTGCTCACAGTTTACCTTTTCGTATTTCAAAATTCAACTTCACATAACTTCTCAAAAATTTTCTTTTATTTAAAATTAAATACAAGGTCCTTCATGGGTAAGGAAATTCCCAAAATTTGAACCCTTTTCTTTCCCCCCCCAAAACCAAAATCTCCCCGCTTTGCAAGGATGTGTGTTATATTAATTATCAACATATATGTATTGGCCATTCTTTCTGTTCTTGGGGGGAAAGACCCCATTTTTTTGCATTTTTGTTTTTGGGGGCCTGAACACTAATGGGAATTGCCAAAAACAACAACACAACACCCTATTACATATATCCCCCCAAAAATGGCCCCCATTCCACCTACGACAAGTTAAGGCATTCTAATCACCAAGGGCTTCAGTTCCATTATCCTTGGATGGACAATGTTAATAACCGCTGACCATGCAGCTTCTAGATATCCATAAATAATACATAAAGGGCAGTGTGTATTTGCTCAATATACTTGTTGAATGACAAGCTATAAAACAACTGTGCCACGTGAAATTGGGGATTTTAATAGTGTGATTGTGAGTTTTTACTTGCTCATGATATAAAATGCGCTGTCATGGGCCATAAGATTGCGGGTCCCTTGTGTTGCATAAAGAGTTTTGCTTGGGTGTGCATGAAGACGATTATGTAATCCAAATCCTTGGCACTTCATTGCACTACAATGGTATTTGGGTTTGTTGCTGCCCTCAATGTAGCCTTTGTAGCTTATGAAGGACAAATTTCAAAAAAAAAAATATCTAGCATCATTTTACAAGCGCTATAAACAACGGGCAGGCTTGAACCTCTCCCCGTTTCTCTTCATTTAAGTCATAACTTGTCATTGTAACGGAGGCATGCTCTTAGCTTTGCTTGTTTCCAGAAAGTATACCCTGAATTTCTTCTCAGCCTTTTCATAATTTTTCTTGATACAAGGTATTTTGGTGATTAAAACACCTTGCATATACATGATAAAGTCACTTGTAAAAAACACCAAGTCAAATTGATGATGAAATATAACTAATATGAGTTCTAGAGGGCCTCCTTCATTTCTTCTCCGCCCGACGTCCTTAATAACGGTATTTTTCCTTACCAGCCATTTGTTTGATTTTTTATACAGTTTAAAACGGCTTTTGACAAAATCGTTTTGTCTTGATTTGGAGAAGTGTCCACTGGCTGTTAAAAGCTTTTATGTGTTTGAAATAACATTGGTACATTCAGCAAAGTTTCCACCTAACTTCATAATTGTTTTTATCATGAGGCCCTTATTATTTTAAAAAGAACTCACTGTAGACCTACAGTGTAAATTACCCTGAAATGTATTGTCACATAGTATAAAAGGGCCTA
>JAMKCH010016851.1:0-34658 GCA_023653785.1 Ophioderma brevispina
TGATTCAATGTAGTTCCGTATCATGCATATTCAATGTACGTGACTTTCCATTTTTAATGTTGCCGGTTTCATTCGATACAGGTTTTGGTTTCATTCAATGACGATCCGATATTCCCTGTGGACGAGCGACCATGGCTGATCATTTTCAAATTTACATGAGATGGAAATTCGGCTCTGTCATTATGCAAACTTAAAACCGTTTACGAGAAGATTCACTAGAGCATTTTGAGTTTGTAAAACCAGTGTGAGATATTGATACTGAAATTGTTATTGTCGTTTGCGCACATGGACTATTTCAAGTTCTTCGACAATTTCGTACTCTAGAGTTCTAATTTGTATAAGCCGGTGTTGCTCTTTGTCTTGGTACTCTTGGTAAATATGAATAAACTTATATTTTCCCAGAGAAGTCCATATCGGATGGCTGAAACTTCGACACTGGAAATAGTCATCTTCATCCACAGAGGAAAAAATAAACAGAGTAAGCGGTAAGACTCTGAAGTGCCATTTTACTCGCGCCTGAGGGTAAAGTTAACCTTGTTCAAGGCGTTCTACCAACTTCATTCATTGGTCCACACGTCTGATACATGCGAGAAGTGGAGCATATTCCCCCCTCCCTAAAACTAAAAAGTAGCCTTGGCGAGAATCCACCCTATCAAGCACCTAATTGAGGTCTCTAAATCACATGGCATATGTTCCATGCTTCCACTAGTAAGTTCAATAAGTTCACCTCGGGCAGGGTGCCTTGTTTAACACAACGCAATTTAATCAAGGCGGTTTCTCTGACAAGCACAATGAGTACTGCGCCTGACCACAACGTATATTTGTGGTTTTATACGTAGAATAGTAGGATCGAGTGTGCATAACAGATCACCAGGCAGTGTGCGAATTTAATTAATTAATCTTTTTCTAGACCGGGTATATAAAATAGCTCCTTCAATGCTAAAGCACTGACTTCAAACCTGCACACACAATGTTCAAAATAATTAGACCACCTTAATAAAGGCAATGGTAAAGAGGCTTACGTCCGTCCGTCCGTCTGTATATCCGTCTGTCTGTCTGTCCGTCTTTCTTCTTTCTTTCTTTCTTTCTTCTTTCTTTCTTTCTTTCTTTCTTTCTTTCTTTCTTTCTTTCTTTCTTTCTTCTTTCTTTCTTTCTTCTACCTTGCTTTCTACCTTGCTTTGAAATGCTACTAGTTTTCTGTTGCGTGCACAAAGCGGTTAATTGGGTGTAGTCATCTTTATGCGGACTCGGAAAAGGGCCCTCAAACAGCTTCAGCACACCCTCCGTGTAATCCGTGTCTTCAACTTTTGACAATGATTAGACTTTGAAATGTTCAATAAATATATCTCATTTGTTGAGCAAATTCTTTGTCAAATTTGAGCAACCAACGCAAACCTGGGTTCATTTGACCCAAATCATGCGCAAATTAATGCCATTCTAAAGTGTAAACTGGATTTATACCTAATATTTTATACTTGTGCATACTTATTTTTTTTTTTACTATTGGATAATTTCTTATCAGCTTTTCAGATACACCAACACGGCTTTATTATATTTATACAGTATGGAATCCAGGAGACAAGCCTATACTTCAGTTATATTCAATACACTTTTACTACCAAATAAACCTCAGGGGCTTTCTGTATTATTAATGTATTCAATCAGAAAAAGACGTTACAAAAATACATGATACTTCAAGAAAATGTCTACTTATTGCAGTATTTTCCAACTCGTGCTACTCCGGTAGGTCCAGTGCACCTTCTTGGAGGTGGATGCACGATATTGTACGCATTTCCGACATTTTAGTAACAATTTGATATTAAAATTGCATTTATTTGTTAGGAGTGCCTTATTTTTTGGATTAAAAAATTTTATTTTATTTCTTTATGTAACTAGGAAAATACCTAACTTGTTAATCAGCAAGAGATAAGGGATTTCCCTCATGCTAATTTTTGAAGGTGGTGAGCTTTTACGTGATTTTTAAGGAGGATTATCAAGGTATGGAAATGGATTGCAGAAGTGTATGAGTCATCACTGTGCATTCAAAGTGGCCAATGCTAGAAGGGGAGTGTAAAGCCTATTTTTAGGATATGGGGAAAACTAACTGTGAAGAATAAATAGCGCTGGATACAAGAGAGAATTTTGCCAGCAGTTTTTGATTGCGCAGACTTGATAGATCTGCGCAGTATTACTATCAGGATTAAGTTTAGCTACCACAAGCTAATTAGTCGCTGTCGACTTTGAAGCCTAAAAGTTCTATCTGGGAGTCCAACTGCGACCGTGACACAGCCCCGAAAAAGACATTGTTTACGTGCAATTCACAAGGAACTACAATTGGTTGAACAAAATATTAAAAAATAAAAAAAATATCCAAATAAAAAAATATCATCGGACTGCTGTGACAATTTCAAAAGTTGCACATTTAAGAGAAAACTGCTACAAAATCTCTGAATAACCGTGTAAAAAATCTGTAAACCGAAAACGGCGGTATGGACGGATTGCTTTTCTCCTTAGGAGTATGTGCAGGCTCTGGGGGTTGAATAAATATGGGTGTACATTGTGATGTCTACACCAATCCGGTTTTACACATTCCAAACCACTCACTGGCAGCATAGCTGGGGTGCATCCTGCTTGAAGTCACCCAAATGTGCAGATTAAGTGTAGCGTTTGGAATTCTACTAATCAAGGCGTGGTACAGACGTACAAAAGATTTGGGTAGGGTTGGGTGAGGCCCCCCAGTTAATGGCGGATTCAATTCTGACCATTTTGGTGGTCGGATTGTCTAGTCTTATACTTGACGCAAGAAGGTGGAGATCAAAAAAGTCCATAAGCCAGTCTGCCTGCAAGGAAGGCACTTGAAGCTATTAAGTGGACTGTTGGACCAAACCTGCACACACAAGTTCAAAATAATTAGACCACCTTAATAAAGGCAATGGTAAAGAGCGGCTTACGTCCGTCCGTCTCGTCTGTATATCCGTCTGTCTGTCTGTCCGTTCCTCTCTTCTTTCGGTCGTGTCGTTCTTTCGTTCTTTCTTTGATTGTAGTTCTTTCTTTATTTCTTTATTTCTTTATTTCTTCTTCTGCATAGATTGATTTCTTTCTTGTGTCTTACCTTTGCTTCTACCTGCTGTGAACATGCTACTAGTGTTCTGTTGCCGGGCACAAAGCGGTTAATTTGGGTTGTAGTCATCTTTTATGCGGACGTGGAAAAGGGCCCTCAAACAGCTTCAGCACACCCTCCGTGTAATGTGTCTTCAACTTTTGACAATGATTAGACTGTGACATGTTACAATAAATATATATTCATTTGGTGAGCAATAGTCTTTGGCAAATTTGAGAAACCAACGCCAACCTGGGTTCATTGACCCAAATCATGCGCACATTATTAATGCCTTCTAAAGTGTAAACTGGATTTATACCTAATATTTTATACTTGCGCATACTTATTTTTTGTACTATTGGATAATTATTCATCCAGCTTTTCAGATACACCAACACGGCTTTATTATATTTATACAGTATGGAAGCCAGGAGACCAGCCTATTAATTCGTTAGATTCAATAACTTTTAATACAAATAAAACCTTCAGGGGTTTCTGTATTATGAATGTATTCAATCAGAAAAAGAAGTAAAAAATACAGATACTTCACGAAAATGTCTACTTATTTGAGATTTTCAACTCGTGCTACTCCGGTAGGTCCAGTGACCCTTCTTGGAAGTGCATGAACGATCTAGTAGCATTTTGAATTTTTATGTAACAATTTTTGTATAAACTTTGCATTACTTTGTAGCGTTCTATTTTTTGGGATAAAAAATTATTTTAGTTTCTGTATGTAACTAGGAAAAAACCTAACTTGTTTACAGATGCAAGAGATAATGGGATTTCCCCATGTAATTTTGAAGGTGGTGGAAGCTTGTAACTGCTTTTAAGGGAGGAATGACCAGGTATGGTGAAATGGATTGCAGAAGTGTCTGATTGTCATCACTGTGCATCAAAGGGCCAATGCTAGAAGTGATTTTTGTATTGTAAAGCCTATTTTTAGATTGGGGGGAAAACTAACTGTGAAGAATAAATAGCGCTGCGATACAATGAGAGAATTTTTGGGCCAGCAGTTTTGATCTGAGAGACTTGATCGATCTGAGCAGTATTACTACCAGGATTGATCTTTATGCAAACCACAAGCTAATTAGTCCGCTGTCGACTTTGAAGCCTTAAAAAGTTTTTATCTTGGGAGTTCCAACTGGACCGTGGACACAAGCCCGAAAAAAACAATTGTTTACGTGCCAATTAACGAGGGGAAACTACCAATTTGTTGACCCCAATAATATTAAAAAATAAAAAAAAAATATCAAATCAAAAAAATATCATCGGCTTTGTGACAATTTCAAAAGCTTTGCACATTTAAGCGAGGAAAACTGTTACAAAATCTTCTGAATATAACGTTTTTTAAAAAAAATCTGTAAACCGCCAATGGCGGTTGGACGGATTGCTTTTTCTCCCTAGGTATGTGCAGGTCTGGGCGTTGAATAAAGGGTGCTCCATTGTGTATGTATACAAAATCCGGTTTACACATTCCCAACACTCACGGCAGCAATAGCTGGGGTGCATTCTGCTTGAAATTCACCCCACCAAATGTGAGATAAAGTGTAACTTTTGAAAATTATACTTAATCAAGCGTGGTACAGACGTACAAAAGATTTGGGTTAGGTTTGGTGATGGCCCCCCCCCAGTAATGGGCGGATCAATTCTGACCATCATTTGGATGGTCGGATTTGTCTATAGTCTATACTTGACGCAAGGAAGGTGGAGATCAAAAAGTCCATAGCCAGTCTGCCTGCAGGAAGGCACTGTGAAGCTAAGGGACGTGGACCCCCCAAACTCAACACAAACTCCATACCGGGCAGTAGCGGTTCGCCTAGGAGCCTTATCAAAGGCCAGCATGGTCTCAACACTTTCGTTCGATATACTAAAATTATATGAGTTTGGCTACTCTTACATCATCTAGAAAAAAAATGACTTTTGGGCGGAAATGTTGAACTTTTTGCCATTTCCCCACCCCCGTAGAAACACAGGGGAGGACTGGGAGGGGGAATGAAACTTACATGGTTAGTATAGGGCCGCTTGTCCCCTCCTACAAGATACTTAAGTTTGACTACTCTACTCATCTGGAAAAAAAGTTTATGGCAAAATGTTTTACCTTTTTGGTGAAATGTTGACCTTTTTGACATTTACCAACCCATCATCAGACCTAGGGGAGGGCCCTGGGGGACTGGATTACATGGTTAGTAGGGTTAGTGCATCTACAATATATCTAAGTTTGGTACCTCTAGTATCATCTTGAAAAAAAAGTTTTTTTTATGCAAAAGTTACCTGTTTGGGGGAAATGTTTGAATTTTTTGACATTTCCCCACCACCTGTCAGACCCAGGAGAATGACCTGGGGGAATGGAAGACATGGTTAGTAGGGGGCTTGTGCCATCCTACAATAGCTAAGTTTGGGGACTCTAGCTCATCTGGAAAAAAAAAAGTTATGGCAAAATGTTTACCTTTTCGGTGACATATTAGTGGAACTGTTGACCTTTTTTGACATTTCCCCCCTCCCCTTCCACCCAGGGGAGGACTGGAGGGACAATGGCTTACATGGTTAGTAGGGCTTGTGCCATCCTACAAATATATATAAGTTTGGGGTTACTCTAGCTCATCTTGAAGAAAGTTATGATATTTTCCCCACCCCCTGTCAGACCCAGGGGAGGCCACTGGGGGAATGAATTACATGGTTAGTAGGGGGTTGTGCCATCCTACATATATTAAGTTTGGGTACTCTAGCTCATCTGGCAACAAAAAAGTTATGGCAAAAATGTTTACTTTTGGTGAAGTGTGCCCATTTTTTACATTCCCCACCCCCTGTCAGACCCATGGAGGGGACCCTGGGGGGGATATGATTACCGGTTAGTAGGGGCCTGTGCCCTTCTACAATATTCTAAGTTTAGACTCTAGGCTCATCGGAAAAAAAAAAAGTTATGGCATAAATGTTTACCTTTTGTGTGAATGTTGACCTTTTTGGGAACATCCCCACCCCCGTCAAGACCCAGGGAGGGCACTGGGGGAATGGATTACATGGTAGTAGGGCTTGCACCATCCTACAATATATCTGAAGGTTTGGGTACTCTTACATCATCTGAAAAAAGTTATGGGCAAAATGTTTACCTTTTGGGGAAATGTTGACCTTTTTTGACATTTCCCCACCCACCCTGTCAGACCCAGGGGAGGACCATGGGGGACATCGGGGAACTGGATTACATGGTTAGTAGGGGGGGGCGTGTGCCATACTACAAATCATATCTAAGTTGGGTTCTCTAGCTCATCTGGAAAAAAAATTATGGCAAATGTGTATTTTTGGTGAAATGTTGACTTTTTTACATTTCCCCCACACCCTGTTCAGTACCCAGGGGAGGACCATTGGGGGAGATGGATTGACATGGTTAGGAGGGGGCCTGTGCCCTTATACAATATATCTACGTTGAGGTACTCTAGCTCTAATGGAAAAAAAAAAAAAAGTATGGCAAAATATTTACCTGTTTGGTGAAATGTTGACCTTTTTTGACATTTCAACCACCACCCTCTAAGACCCAGGTGGAGGACACTGGGGGGAATGGATGACATGGTTAGTAGAGGCTTGTGCACCTTACAATATATTAAGTTGGGTACTCTACCTCAGCTGGAAAAACAAGTTATGGCAAAATGTTTCCTTGTTGTGAAATGTGGACCTTTTTTGACATTTCCCCCACCCCCATGTCAGACCCAGGGGAGGACCATGGGGGAAAGGAAGGGAAATGGATTATAAGTTAGTAGGGGCTTGGCCCCCCTACACATAGATCTACGTTTGGGTACCTAGCTCAGTCGGGAAAAAAAATGATGGCAAAAACATGTTTACCTTTTTGTGTCAGACACACAAAATCCTTCCATACGGAAATCCAGACATGCCATTCACTAAGCCGGCATTTTGCACCTACGCCAATCCGTCCAAAAATACGCCGGTAATTATTTCTATTATCGATTGATGTCATATGCAATAATAAAAGCCAATATCGGCTCTTCAGACAATCACGAGCCTTGCTATTCCTAAACAAGTACCAACCGATTCGAAGCAAAGCCAAATCGGCCCAAGCCAATTCGGACCCCCACAAGTCAAAAAGACGAGTCGACCCTCGGGGGACCAATTCAACCCTCTTTTGGACCCCCGATTCCACGTTTTCTGTTATTTTAGAAGAACTTAGACGTTATACTCACCTATAATATCGATAAAAGGAGGATATGAGTCGGATAAAATAGGGTACGTTAGACGCTGGGACGGGGCACACCAGCTGCATAATTCCCTCCAATCAAGGAGTTGCAATGGTTTTGGGGTTTGTATCATAATTATAATAGGGTTGTTTTGATATTAGAGGTACGGTTGCGCATGGCTACAGAGCCCATAGCTCTGTAGCCATGGGGGGTATGTCAAGTGGTATTATGTTTGATAGAGATTACTTTTTTGCAGGGGAAGTTTCTGGAGCTTCTTGGGTACATTTCAATACCCCCCCCCCAAAACCCCAAAATTAAAAGCACAGCTATGAAATTAATCACCTGAAATCTGGATTTTGGAAACCAAGTTGAGGGTGGCAAATTCGGAACCCAATGTCATTGCATGCAAGGTTTAAAAGTTTCAACATCATGAGTGTCATGACCTGCTACTATTTGTTTCAGGCTATCACTAAGAGCTTATTTGCATTGATTTGAATTTTGAACATGTTGAAAAAAACAATTAAGATAATAGCTTACCCCCGATGCTGGTAAGTATACGTCATTGTATGAAAGTACTTCACACTATGACTTGAACTGCATGAAAATATATTATTTATTAATATTTACCTGGAGATGGCCAGCGAACGATATGTTGAAAAAAAAAACCATGTGCGCTTGGGCGGCGTCGAAACCGGCGACCTCGTATCTCCATGCACGACCGCTCTAACCGGGGGGCCGAGCTATCAAGCAGGTTCGTAGAAGAGCGGATAGATATCCATCTATAGGTTGTAGGTTCGAAAGGTGCTTTTAATACGCCTTGCCATATGCATTTTGAAAAAATAGTTCTTTATATCAGTATAGTCTCACATCTTGATCGATTACCGCTGTGACAACGGAGAGACAGAAGCTTGCTGCGGTGCCGTATGTAGTATAAAACGGGTAACGAGATGAATAGTTGGGGGTCACGTGTCAGGTGGTAACAGGCCACATTGTCAGGTTTATTAGAGTACAGTTTGATCTTCGGGGGCGCGACCGATTATATAAATCCGACTATGTAAATGCAAGGTCTGAAATATGCCCTATGCCCAGAGGGCTATTATTTTTTCCAAACAGACACGGTTTTTCATTATGCCTAAACAGTATACAAAATTTACTTTACCTTTTTCCCTACTGATTCAAAAACCGAGTACGATGACGATTAATCGGTTGTTTTTCCAATGTAGGGGATACGTACGTCATTTTTACCACCTGAAAGGGTCCCCGAGCAAATACTAAACCAATCAATGCCGTGGAGTCATAAAATCCTTATTTTTCCAAAAATTGGCTGTATTCCAATAATAAAAATTCCTTTTTAAGATTCAACATCTTATATGTTCTTTTAATAAGTAATATTCAATTGTCCCCATATGAATGTGAAAAAGATGGGTTTCATAAGTCACCAAAATGAAAACAAGTCAGACGGCTAAATACCCTTACCGTGAACTGTAATGAGCAGACGGATCACCAGTTTTAGTTAATAGAAGGCTTACAGAACTTGCGCGCGGCACTGCGGGGGTTATGCGTCAAGAACCAAATTGGCAACATTGATAATGCGCGTCAAACAATTAGTTAAATTGGCCTACATTCGCTTACTTTCATAACTCAAAAATGGATTATTTGGTTTTGAGACTGCTTATAATTCAACAGCGTCAAACACTGACCGCAAATTAGTGCAAAAAATCTTCATTAGTATAACGTGTCAATTGGAGAAAAAAAAAATAGATTTTTTTGGCAGAAAAGTAGAGACAAAGTTTATTTAAGTTCAATAAGTAATGACCATAACATAATTATTTAGTGAAGCAAGTTGTCAAAAGTATACTGACAACCTTTTATCAATTAATACGTTAAAATGAGCTAATTAATGGGCATTACATTTTGACACAGTTATGAATGGTAAAGATAATCATTATAATTAACTCAAATGATTAAAATTACATATTTTTTGTGAAAATATTATAATTTTAAGACAAAACAATAATAAACTAGGCAATTTCGTTTTATAAATAGTGATATAAAAATGTGAACCTTTTCGGGATGTTACACGAAAAGCACGTGGAAAAGCAAAAAAAAAGTTAGGTTAAGTTTTCTGCTAACCCAGTTTATATTTGTTTATTTCAGCGAGGCTAGGCGTATCGCAATGGTATTCCAGAAAAAAAATAATCACACCCCCCCACATTATAGGAGGGCGTCGGAATTCAGAATTTTTGTTCAATTCTGAAAAGCGTGGAAGTTGCCAGCATTTTTTTACTGTGGCGTAATATGGGGGGAGGGCGCAGGGTGGGAATCCAGCCATTTTAGGTATAGATGGTGACGGAATTTCAGTGTTTTTACGATTGTTTAGAGGAAAAAGTCCGAAAAAAATCTCAATATTTTCAACATTTCTATAACCCCTCCAATCATATCATCTGGGATTCCAAGTTGTTTAACATTGTATTAAGTTGGCAATTCTGGAAATTTAAGGAAGTTAGTGTCTGGAATTCCTGGTAATTTTCGGAAGGTAACGTCGGAAATTCCAGATAATTCATGGAAGGATAGCAAGAATTCCAGATCATTTTGTTGAACAAAAAAAAAGCCTCTATGGGGGGGGGGGGGGGGTTGCATTTTTCTGGATAGCCCAATCTACATTATTTTTAATGTTCGAACCATTTGCTTTAGATCTCTTCGGTTTTTATTCTGTTCTAACGTATAAGGTGCAATTAATCCAAAGGTCTGTGTGATGAGGGGACAGCTATTTTTAACTCTTAAAACCATATAAAGGGTCATAAGGCCAACAAATTCAAGTTTGTTTCGATTCCAAAAATCTATATGCGAAATGCGCTTTTATTTTTTTTTAAAAGGATTTTCCCCACAGAAGAAATGCTAAATCCTCAAATGGCAAGGATCAAAACAGTTGCAAACTATTTGACTGTCTAAGCTATTAGCGTATCTTCCCTCGCCTTTCACCAAGAGGTCTCGGGTTCGATTCCCGGCAGGGGCTCGTCTCGGCTTTATGTGAATTTGTTTCTCGATCCATACTCGTTTCCCGAAGGTTTTCTCCGGGTAACTCCGGTTGCCTCCGGCTTCTAAAATCGAGCTTATTGGCATAAATCGTTCTGGTATATGGTTTCATTGATGTGCTGAGCGCCCTTCATGGAGCCCCGCACAGGGCCTTGATCACGTTTACGTGGATATGTCGGCGCGTTTTAAAATTTATTTAAAAATACAAATTATTGTTTTTTTTTTTTTTTTATCATTTGGGATACATTTACATGTTTTTTACAAAAAAACAAAAAAACTAAAAAATCAATAAATTTAAAAAGTATGCAAATTTTATCAGTTAAAATCCAATTTTAAAAAAACGCGGTTTGAGGTAAAATGGCTCCAAAATGCCAGCAGCTACTTGCAAACAACTGTTTTGGTTTTCTATTTCCCTTTCTTTTTTTTTTTGTTTGGCCAATGACACGATACTTGCAATTAAAATCGAAAAATAAAAAAGAGCTTACAAATTTTATTTTTCAAAAATGCCATTTCGTCGTAAACCGCAGCTGCACAAAATGAAATGCTTTTAAACTAATTTTGTATTTGTCCAAATCCAAGATTCAAATTATTAAATATTAGGAAGAAAAAATATGGCTGATTTTATTGTTAAACCTTTCAGAGCATAGGAAAGTTGCGGTGTAAAAGTATAATTAAAATGGCTGTTTAAACATTATATTAATTTATTTGTGTACTAATTAGCGATGGTTAGTAACCTAAAATCTAAATGATTTCACACAAATAACTCCCCTCCTATAGGCTATGGTTGGCATTTGGTCAGGATACATTTTAGCACGGAAGCTGATAAAAATCTTCACCTAACCTCTTCACCATGCACCCCCAAAAATCCTACCTACGCATTTCCGAATTTACGAAACCATTATCAAATGCAACGCCTAAAAATAAGCTGGTGAAGATTATACGTTTTTATTTAAACTTTCAGTTCCTAAAGTAAACATTTAATCAATTTTACCTCAATTTGTTTAAAGGATCACATTTTAAAGAATTGTTTGTTATTTATCACGCTAAAAAAGTACAATCTTAATAACGATCGCTCCTAATAGGGTTTCTTAAATAAGATTATTATTTGCGGGTTAATTACGTTATGGTATACGGTGTTCCTTTAAAAACGGAACTTTCTTTACACTTAAGTGCCCAAGGGGGGGGGGGGGGGGGTCCATAGTGTTTTACCCAAACATCATTTGATTCTTTTGCGATTTATCGGTTATGCAATCAAATTTTTCAGGAGTTTGCTACTTGTCTGATTTATGAATACGCTTCTCCTGATACAAAAAAAAATGAATCCGCACCACGGCTTCATTGAATAATTAGGTGGGGTCCCTAGGAAACCCCCCCCCCCATTGCCGGCACGAAGGAAGTGAAAAAAAGAATTTTTTTATAATTAAAAGAATTAAATGTAATTAGATCTTGGGATTTATTTGCTTAGCTATAGACCTTAGGAGGTAATTACTAATCATTAATAATACTTAAATCAAAAACCCTTTTATAATGAGATAGCACTCAATTTTAATTTTGTCATGCCGTGCTCTAACTGTGTGTAATTTGGAAAAAAAAATAGGCGAATTTGAAGTTTCTGAGCAAAAAATACAAGACGGTATAAATTTGACTATATTTTGCCAATTGATTATATTTTAATTGGTTATTCTAGAGTAGATATTAATGAATTATTTTGGTTCAAAAAAAAACCTATATTGGAGTTGCTTGAGGATGGAAGTATGGAAGAACAACTCTTTTCTCGAAGAGTGACAATTTTCAATTGGCCATAGGTCAAGGTTAGGATTTCATTTTTATTGTGGGTATATGGTTCTTACGTGGATAGCCATTATACTTGTGTTAGTGTCTGATCAAAACTCCAGGGAAAGTGTTTTATCTGGGTTTCTGGTCCCTAGGAACCCCCCCCCCCCCGGGCACTACAGGAAGTTTTTGTAGCTAGGGCACTTAAGTGTTAAGATCATTATCGTGCGGGGTAGTTGACCCGCGGCAATTTTCGTCTGTGAAGTGTGCATTAACGATCCCCTTTACGCTTAAAGGGCACTTTCACAATTGACACCCCCTGGGAGTTTTACAGGTATGTTGATTGTTTCTTTTATGCAACGAATCTTAGTTCCCTCTCAGTGGCCGCACCGACGGGGCAGTTGCCCATTCTGGTTCGGCAAAGAGCGGATGATCTGGAACAAAATATGAATTTTCATCCCTCTTTTTCGGGGAGGAGGAATTTCGACCAAATTTCAGACTAACATTTGGACAAAATTAAAGTTAACTTTCGGACAATTTTCGAGAGCTACGCGCGCGCATTTGGTCAAATTCAGACTTAATTGGAGCAATCACCGGGAACAAAAAACCAACAATTAACACAAATAAAACCAAACAAACAAAAAACACACGAAGTAGGAGTTTTCGAACACTCTGGAGCGGACCACATCCCGATTGGAAATTGCCCCCTCTGGATAGACTTAACTCGGTACAGCCACTGGTGCTTCCCCCTCATTGGCATATAAGTTTTTAATACGTGCTTGTGTCTGGTTCAAATGATTCCATGTGTTATAATGTGAAATTTGCGATAGTTATATTGCTGAAATGTTCTGTCGAGGAACTCAATAAGAACCCTATAGCCTTAACAAAGTCATAATTCAGGACTTTTCCGAAAAAGGGGAGTAATACTGAAGATTCTCGTTGAACCTAAAGCACAAGGTCTTCTACACTTCAGTTTGGTGCATAAGTGGGTCCAAGTGAAAACCACTTTACGTTGTATTTTAGCAAAATTCTTGTCAATAAAGGGGTACATCAACAAGCCCATATTAATCAGGAAAAAACCAAATGGTTTGTAACCGATCAAATGGGGTGCAAAAAAATTTTAAGACGCAAGTCAAATTCCCCCGCAGAAAATGAAAAAAAGCTTTCCCAAAGAACTTTCCCATAAAAGTTGCCACGGAGAACCATAATGGGAGAACATCAAACGACCTGTCTATTGCGAAATGAAAATGTTAAAATGTTACCCCAGTAAGATTCAAGGGAAAACAAGTTTTTGATTTGCGCCACCATAATGCTCTATTGATAGGCTAATTAGCATAAAAAAAGCAATGACCGATTGTTTTTTCCACCAAATTTGCGCAACTGATATTTAGGCCATTACATAAATGAATCAGCCAAACCCCATTACAATACCACCCCGTGCAACCAATGCATAATTTTCTCAATCTATTTCTTCTCCTCAATACTGAAGTTATACCTGTAGGTATTTATTTGATTTCTGACTGAAAAAAGGGGTTCTTAATGTTTGATCTAGCCTCATAGAATAATTACCATTTGATGGGCAGTTCAAAGCCCTGAAGTCCTTATATTCATTCACGCGCACAGATTTATCTGCAATCAAGCCAATGTCGTTTTTCAATTTAATTATTAATATGAAGAACAAGCGCTAAGACTTGATCTATTGTATTTGTCTTACATTTCCCTAATTTATACCCAAGATGTTGATTGAAAATCAACAACCACTATATGTATATATAACCCCCATCGGGCCCACGTGATGAAAACGCTAAGCGACTGAAAAATACACTAGACTCTTCAACCCATGCGTCGCCTAGCTACTCCCAGTAGTGTAATTCCATGAGCCATGTCGTCCGCTGGGGCGGTAAAACCGCATTGTGGGCATTTGACCTTTAAGTCCAAAACCTCACATGTAGTAGAAACGGTAACATGACAAACCTCATGTACCATTTTCACGAGACACCAAAACTTAATAATAACCCTGGCGTATAGCGCGATCCAATCCAATGGATTATTCTTAAAATACGCGCGCGACATCGCGGGTCATTGTGAGAGCTACAATGATTCTCATAATGATCCTGCGTGTGACGTAGCCGTTAAATTAAATTTAATAGGGGCCCTGAAGATGGAACACATGGCGAAAACTTGCCCGATTGATTTACAAAAATTCAAAACAAATAACAGTGACTTTGACAGCCAATGCAAAAACACTAATGAAAAGAAATGCTACACTTTTCAGTTCACTCCGTTATCAAACAACCTGAATATCAGTGATAATGCAAGTTTCAATAAAAGATTTCTTTACTCGAAGTCATTCCCACTTAAAGCTACTTTGCCTATCTTTACTGAGCATGGAAGGCTGAACTCCACTTGTACCGCGGCCGCGTTGCACAATATTACTAGCACAACATTTAGATTTAAAGTGGATGAAGACGAAAACACTTTACATTTCAGTCATGTCATTTTTAGCGGCGAGGAATTAATTGAAGAGCTCCGGATCAAACAACTGAACAAAAAAGACATGCCATGCCACGTTGATACCGAATCATGGTACCACTACCATCCTACTCTACACGCACGAGCTGGGTAATGAATCTCTATTATCCCGTCGCGATCATTCATGATCTTGATGATGGGCAGTCCTGAGGCAGTGCTCTTTCAAGTGTAAACAGACGACCTGGGTACTTTTTGCACCAAAAAGACATTACAAAATGTACAATAAGCGCTTAAAACAATGACCGAGGCTTAAAACCGTTGTTTTTGCGAATCGAGTCGGGGAATCGAGTAATTTTGTACATCACTGCACTGCAAGAGATCATGAATGTAATATGCAAATCAGGTCACGTACGTGCATTTTTTGGGACTTCAAACTACAAAATAAACAATATGAAATGTACAAAATTTAAAAAATAATACAATAAACAAATGCAAATTCACCATACCAATACAAATCCAATTTTTAATGGAAATGAATAAAGAAAAATAGCCTATAAAGATGTAAATGCACCAAGCATGCCAAGTGGATAAATGAGAAATATAAAAGATGAATTGTAAAATGGATAATAATTTGAATGAATAACCAAATTAAATAATAGAAAGACAAAAAAACAATAAATAGCAAACCGATGACAAATGAACAAACAAATTCATAAAAAAATCAAATTAAAAATGGTAACTTAAATATGTATCACAAAATATTGGTTAAAAGAAACGTGGGCTAAATAGGTAGAGGCCTAACATGCTAAGGAAATTTTCATTCGATCATTGTCCACAAAACAGATGACCTACATGACATATAATGACTGACTTGAAAGTGAAAATCTCAACCCGGACCCGTGATCTTCATAAACAGACAGTGCACATAACATTTTGTTTGGGATGCTTCTAACAAATCATGCGGTAATTAATACACATTGACTCTTGTTGTTTTTTGTAAATAAGCCATCGGAAACTTTGAAATCCACTACAGATGACTGGGACGGTATACCATATCCATCCATTATACTGTGTGTGCAGAACAGACTTGAGTGCGTAACTTCGTGCGGTACCGAGAAAATTATTGAGTGCCAACACTGAAAATGCTGACCGTAAAAACATTCATGGTGTATTATATAATCCCCAACAAGATATGTAACTTTGTTACCAGTTCGAACTAAATAATTCCAACCGCGAATGAAAGAAACTAAGGAATCCATGTGTTAGCTCCATGTCCTTGTCAGAGACTGGCCCAGCGCACAGGCAAGTGGGTAAAGTGTGATGAGTGATGACGGGAGTGATGATCATAACTTTATACTGAGGCACAAATCCTGCATCTTATTTCAGACAATTAAGATCCGTACGATGCCCCTTGTTGTACACTATCGCCAATGTATTCAATACAACCGACAGCAGAAGTGGAGGTAGTCAGCTCTGAAAAAGCGAATGGCGAAACAACATTCCATTCAACTCCTCATTTCAGTTTTGACCGCTAAGTGCCCCTGAACATGGATTACGAAAGTTTCAATTGCACGTTTCTGATTGGGGTCAAATTGTTGTTTACTGGGATTCCCTGGGCTCTCCAAAGACTTAACTATTATTTTGGAGGGGAGACTGCTTTCAAAATAAAAACTGAATTGGAGTTTGAGAGATTTATTAGGTTAGATATGAAACTATATTCGGTTATTAATGACAATATAACTTTTGCACTACTTTTTTTTGCGGTCCATTGTGGGGACTCTGTGGTGTTGGGTTTGGGCCTCGTATTTTTCCTCGGGAGCTGACGCTCCCTCGGAAAAATACCCCGGCCCACCAACACCAAGCATTTCACACAACAATGACCTAAAAAAGATAGTGCGCAGTTCTAGTCTAATAATTCCGCAGTAATGCCCTTGCCATCATGAAAGTTTGTTCCTTTCTAAATATACATAGATGATTATTTACTCCACAATTAGGAAATAAACTGCCATATCATTTACTATCATAATTTGGCTGAAATTCAAACTAGAACCCGATGTGACCAAAATGCACATATAGGTTTTAGGCACTGGGCCACTTTTTACATATGTTGTTTTTGCATTTGACATCTACAGTTACATATGAGGTTTTTTCCGCCCAGGCGACGATGTGTACTTTAATAATAATAATAATAATATCTTTATTTCAACACGGTAAAACATGTTCAACAAAATACCTTGATCTTCCACAAAATGGATACTAATTCCTATTCCGTTCCTGCATTGCACAATCACAATTCTAGCATTGCACACATACACACACACACACAGGATAAAAACTTTGTATTACTCTCATTATTCGCGTTCAAGTTGGCTGGTATAATAGAGGGCGCGGTATAGACCGGTGTGGCAGGATATATAGCCCTCCGGGCACACCGTCCAGTGACAGTCAGGGAACAATGGTGAACAATAGGGCAATCGATTCAGTTGACTCTCTTTAACGCAACATTATTTTCAGCTTTATTCCGTTGTCGTCTATGAAGCCCGGACTATGATACCTGCCGGACTATGATTACTTACTTTCACACCGGCCTGTGCAGGGGGTGGCAAGCTGAAGTCTTCAAGTTTTTAGTTTAGCATTAAAATCATTTAAAGAGACATGAGGAGATTTCCAGAAAGAAGCGCCCCAATTTTTTTTCGAACCCAGGTTTTTTGCCATATTGGAATGCTTTCCAATGTATTAGATCACACCTAAAGTGAATAAGCCGAATACGCCGTCTTTATGTAATATATGATGATTCAGTACTTTCTGTCGTGCACGACAGAAAGTCAAAGCACAGTGTTCTATGGGGACAATTACGATAGTCAGGCAAGTTCAAAACAAGGTTTGCTGTTTTTCTTTTGTACTTGTTTGTCAATAAACCTTCGGAACGTTCTTGGTAGGTGGTCTACTGTACAATCGATCCTGTGCAATTTGAGAGAAATTCGTATCCTAAAAAATCTCCTCCTGCCACTTTAACCAAGTGCGCTCTAAGCCCAAAGACAGAGCCGAGACTGGGAATCTACTTATTACGCGTAAAAAGGGCAGTCGCTTCAACATTTAGGGAGTGGTTATTAATTATGCCAGGGGGTGGTGGAGCTTTTTCCCCTTCAACATTTTTCCTTTCGCTTCCTTTCAAAAATTTCGCGTTCCCTTGGTTTATGAAATTTCTCCCTTTAAATGTCCTTAATTTCTCGGATCTCCTATTAATGAGTAAAATTATTTTGATCCCCTTTGAAGGACCTAAACGTTTTTGATCCCCATATTTTCAACTCCATTAAGGATCTATGAACGTTGTTATGAATGTTGTCAATCTGAAAATCTCTGAATTTAGAAAAGCTCTCCCACATGTCTGGTACTTTATGGCTGGCTATGAATGTAATTGTAATACGTATTTATGGTGCTATAAGACTGGTATTCGAACGTAACTAATAAAGCACAATTTTACCAAACAAGTATTAGGTCAAAAGTTTATCAAAAAGGAAATGAATCCTTAAATTCCCATTGATTGAAAATAATAATTCATCCGATCAATTGATTAATCGCTCACCTAAGATGAGATCGTAGTTTTGATTTTAAAGGATGCGAATTAAAAAGATTCTTGAATCTAAACTTTACAACAAACTCTTGCTTTTGTAATCCTAGAGATTATTTTAATCTTTAATATTTTGAGAAAAGACGACACTTTATAGGTAAACACCACGTGTATGCTGTTATCATGGTTATTATCATTAGTGAATTTCAGGTGAAATATCATATTTGGAATGCTTACCAATGTATTAGATCACACCTGAAGTGAATAAGCCGAATACGCCGTCTTCATGTAATAAGATGATGATTTAGTAATTTCTGTCGTGCACGACAGAAAATCAAAGCATGGTTTTCTACACTGTTAAAAATGTTCAGTAAAATAACGGCCCTTTGTCTGGCAGCAACGTATTTTTACAGTTATTTACCCGTTTCGAGTCCCTTTTTACAGTTATTTACCCGTTTCGAGTCCCTTTTTACAGTTATTTGCACGTTTCGAGTCCCGGCTGACAGTTAAAACGAGTTTTTTAAGAACATTTTTAACAGTGTATGGGGACTATTACGATAGCAGGAAAGTTCAAAACAAGGTTTGCGGTTTTCTTTTGTACTTGTTTGTCCGATACACCTTCGAAACGTTCTCACTAGGTGGTCTACAACCAATCCAGTGAAATTTGGGAGAATTCGTATTCTCAAAAAATCCCCTCCTGTCACTTTAACCTGATTTTCTGAGCGCTCAGCCATTCCACTCCCTCGGAGCATAGCTCCATCTGTCTGAATGCCTTTGAGCTTCTGCTGGGCCAGATGACATACCTCGCTCTGAGTGAGGTGTTGGCCCGCCGCTGGTGTATCATTTATAGCCTTCCTCTTTCCTCTAGGAATATCCAAGGATGCCAGGCATTTGTTGAATAATGTATTGCAGAAACCTATGCTTCTTACTTGTATAGGAAAGTAGTTGTAGACCATCCTCTGTTTTCACAGTCAGCCACTAGATCTTAGTATTTGCGATCTTTCTAGCATATGCATTGGATAGGTACTCCTCCATAGGGACTGTCAGCTCTATGATGATCACCGTCTTTGTTTTGGTAGAAATGATGGTGATGCCTGATCTCTTAGTTGCCTCAGTGATTCCTGGAGGGAACACTATTTTGTTTGTAACAGTCCCACACTAACAATCATTAACCAATTTGAAGCAAATCTGATCATAAGGAAAATCTATCCCTATGATGACCTTAAAGAGTTTTTGGCCTGCCGTTCAAACA
Source organism: Ophioderma brevispina (assembly GCA_023653785.1). NCBI lineage: Eukaryota > Metazoa > Echinodermata > Ophiuroidea > Amphilepidida > Ophiodermatidae > Ophioderma > Ophioderma brevispina. Next base: position 19,389 of record JAMKCH010016851.1, read on the forward strand.
CAAAAGTTGTAGTAAACAAACTATACCTGTTTTTAATTCTTAGGACAAGATAAACATGGCACAACATTACGTGTCGTCTGGGCACACAGCGCCGGCTATTGTTGAATCTTGGCAAACCTTGGCAAATCTTCACTGCGCTAGGGAGTTATCAACCACATCATAATCGGCTAAACGTGGGAAACTCCACATACACACAGTGTCAGATAGCGTTGATTCGGATTTTTTGTAGATTGCGGTACACTGGAGATTGCGCAAAATACTTGGCCTATCGTAACGATTTACCCACCAAAATATTCCTAACTAAATTGTCTAGTTAGCTGACTAGTTTAAAATATAGGTTTATTTTTTGGGAAAAGACGAAAAAGCGTGAAAAATACGATCCATACAAGCATTTTTTCTTACCTTATCAGCTCTTATCATCTGGCTCAATTCTCGATTGCTGCTGTCAAGTTATGCCACACGTCAGGCTTACAAAAACTAGTGAGCTAAGGGGTCTTTTTTGTCAGGAACCCGTTTCTAACATCAGATTGACCACCTGATTCGTTGATTTCGCGATATCCAAAGTACCGCGAAACCGTGTTTTCATTCCTTGTTCATGCTAATCGCAGAGCCTTTAACACAGCGTTTGGCTGCTAGGGAGTCCCATGACGTAGCGCATGTCTAAGAATAGCCAGCCAATTAGCGACGCGGATACGGAATAGATGGCGCTGTGTCCATCTAGCGTAATGGTGTGATGTATTACATCTTCAAGCCCCTAGGAAATGTTTACAAATTTTCTCCCTGTTAATTTACCCCTTCCCTATCTTAAAATGTTCGAGGATGCCAAAGTTGCATCATCTAGATCTGGAATCAACAGGTCAATGTTGCCCAGAAATCATCAGAACATTTTGTGTAGACTCTTTGGCGAGGTCATATAGGCCTACCGCAGGAAAATAGAATATGAAATAACATTATCAAAGCTACATGTGGCAAATCCGTTTTGTATGTACTTGATGAAATTGCTATAAGACCAAAGGCATATTTTGTGCTTATAATATTCTCGGAAAAGAAATGAAGCTAAATTAAGTCAACGCATTTGTTTTGGTTTATCCACTGATCTTATGAGTACTTTTCCATTAGATATAACTTGAAAGGTGATATCAAAAGCGATAAAAAGGTTATAATCACAAAAATGTAGAATAAACAAGTAAATGTCAGATCACTGTGTTGATATGGACGCGTTGCATCTCCGAGATACCCTTAATCTTCTTTATGTCTCAATATAGGCTTCGGGATGAAGTAAGCCTCTTTTCGTTGAACACAATTATTGAAAAGTGATATTCAACTATATAAAACAATTCGTTGTGTGAGTACAAGAAGGTTGTAAGTGGAATAGCTGCCATGTGATATATCTGTGTGCTGCCGTGCATTAGGATGACTCTCAATTGATCTTTCCTTGAGTCAGTGACTCTTGAAATTGTTCTTCACGCGACTCAGTCGCCTGAATAACCATTTCAAGAGCCACTGACCAAAGACTTGGCATAATAGTTTGTTTGATGTGAATTTCTGACAAACGGCAGCTATTGCACTTATGACCTTCTTGCACTCGCATGACGAATTATGACAGGATGTCAAAGGTGCATTTTGTGATTCCAGCACCTTCTGTTTTATTCATTTTTCACTAGATATCCTTGCGAAAAGGTTATTCGCAACTTTTTAGTTGATCCCGACCTTGCGGTTTTGTGTTATGACCAAATGCGTGTTTCCCACGTTCCCACAGGCCACTCCGCTATAATACAAAATTGCGAATTTCTTACAGTTACAACCGAATTTGCACGTAAGATTATAGGTACACATGGATTACTAATGTTGATGTTAAAAAAATGTTTAGGCAAGTCGGGGGGGGCGAGGCTGTGGATCACGAAATGCCCCGTAAATATTTGGATGCGACACAAACTCGTTGCTTCAAACGTACTTGGTGAAACACCACTAACTCACTTATATACATATAATTAATATGGAAAAATGGCAACTTTGAGCATCTTTCTTTCACATTTAAAACTCACATGAAGAAACACAGCAATACCATTCCAAAGTACAAGCTAAATCATCACATGACTAAATTTTCAGCATTATGATTATGATGACCATTAATTTTTTTAGTTATGAACCACTAAGCTCACAGCACATCAAAACGCCCATATTGAGATGGGCTCATACTCACAGTGGACCAATCGAGGTGAAATTGATGAGTGCGCGGAGTAAATTGCCTCAAATTTACTATCCAAATGCCATTTACTTTGAGATGATGATAATGGTACGGTTAACATTCCTACATACAGCTTGAGCATTACGGAATTTTAAAAGGAAAAATGATAAAAATAGCTGGGTGAAAAACACTAAAAAACAAAAAAAATTTGCGCACTACATTTATTTTGTTTTTTATTGTTTTGAGGCAAGCTTTTGAATCAGTCGGTGAACTAGAATTGACCCGGGAGAATTGACGATAACTTTCGAACCGAATGTCCGATTTGAATGGGATAAAAAGTATTTTGAAGAGCAAAATGTGCTCTTTAATTTAAGAAATAGTTTTAAAATGACACTTCAAGGTGACTCAGGGTGTACTCTCCCTTATAACTAAATCATTTTCTGGTCATCATGTGTTTAAAAATGTAGCCATTTTGTGAATGTAGCTTATACTTTAGAGTGATATTATTATTTTTGTCTGTGAGAGTTTTTAATATGAAAAACATGCCCAAAGCTGTCATTTTTCTATCGAGTTAGTGGTGTCCCGGTATGGCTTTTATTGGACTCAGCTAGCTATGAAGCTCTATGAGAAGGATTTACCACAAGCAGAGTTTTATTCCTCTGAGGAGATCGGAAACCAGGTCGTCCGTGTTGATCAGAATAGAAATATACACTGCTGTGTTATTAAGATGAACCACATAGAAATTACATTATGCATAACAGCCCGGATAATAACTTGACAAGCAAATTGTCTCCAATATTTTATATTTCAAGCTTACCCATCTTTTAGAACCACTATCAGCGATTTCTTCACAATATAAACAAATCGCGCCCCCAAAAAAAAAAAAAAAAAAAAAAGCCAATCAGAACCCTCCCAGAAAAACTCATGTCCTGGTCTTTTAAAACTCATGTCATGGTCTCAAAAACTCATGTCACTGTCCCAGGTACATGGTTTTATTGTACCTTAAGCTGTGTACAAAGGTATAGGATGGAAGATTCTGAAAACATAATAATGGCTTTTATTGGACTCAGCCAGCTATGAAGCTCTATGAGAAGGATTTACCACAAGCAGAGTTTTATTCCTCTGAGGAGATCGGAAACCAGGTCGTCCGTGTTGATCAGAATAGAAATATACACTGCTGTGTTATTAAGATGAACCACATAGAAATTACACTATGCATAACAGCCCGGATAATAACTTGACAAGCAAATTGTCTCCAATATTTTATATTTCAAGCTTACCCATCTTTTAGAACCACTATCAGCGATTTCTTCACAATATAAACAAATCGCGCCCCCAATTTTTCATCAAAGGCCATTTTTGCACTGTTATATTGGAAATTGAAGACCTCTGTAAGTTGCTAAGCGTAGTGTCAAGAAAAAATGATTGTTATGCTTTGTTTGCAAATAAAAGTCGGGATCCGACTTTTCTTAGGTCTACAAACAGTCGTAAGTGGCATCTTCAAAACTGCTTAAAATGCTTAAGTGTCTGTTTTTCACAAATAAAAGTAATATAATTATATAAGGTGTTGTTATGAGTAACACTAGCCAATTAGAGACAAAACATTGATTTGAATTGAAAAAAAAAAATCATGTGTTTTTGAAGTGACATCTTCTGAGCGATTCTTATTTTTTTTAAATAAAAATAATTATATACGTATTACATCCCAAAATCAAAATCGCGATTTAACCACGAATATACCAGAGAATAAAAAAATACAGAAAATAAGAGCGATGCAGCTAAACCTGTGCAAACATTTGAGTCTTTTTTAGGAAAAACTCTCCGTTGATGGGCACGCAATAAAGGTGATTCGATCTGTTTTCGGCAGGTGTTTTATCTTCATACATGCCTCGTGCTAAAGGGGAAACACCAAAAAATTTTAAAGACACCATTCTAGTGAGGGGAATGTGTATTTTAAATGAAATAACAAAATTAAAAAAAGCAAAAAATATTTCATTTTTTTTATTTGATCATTTTTAACAATTTTTATCCCAGATTGATTAGGGAATGGGGGAGAGGCGGGGTATTACCAATGATGCGACAAAAATAAACCCCCCCCACTATATAATCTCTTTTCGCTGATTATATAGAACAGGTTAGTTAAAAAAGACCTTGCCGTCGACTAAAAACTAATAATAACCAAATCAATAACTAAATAACTAACCAACTAAATAACTAACCCAAACTAAATAACTAAACTAAATGAATAACTAAGAAATAAATAAATAAACTTGGTGGCCAACAGTTCACTGTGAGAAAATGCATTTGCTATAACAAAGAACTCACCTGATATGATAACTTTTGGAAATATTTTGTTAGGAGGTATGCTAAGTTAAAATACCCTTTTTTATAAAATAACTACTTTAGGGGCATTTCGTGATTCACAGCCTTGCCCCCCCCCCCCCCAACGATTACCGCCTGTAAATCTAAGTTTTCTTAAATATCAGAAACTATTGGAATGTGTGGCTAATCGTAATGCGATTCGATATTCGATTAAAGGGAAATTCGAAAATTTTGTATTTTGGCCTGAACGGACGACGAAAATTACAACAAGGGCCTATGGGACACATGATATGGAACAGTTTGCTAATAAACTCAAAATGCACCGTCAGAATCACATGAAATTCTAAAAATAACCTTTTCCTGAGGATAGCTAGTGAATCAAAAATAAGGTTTTAGGATCACAAAATCCGCTATGGCAGAACCATGGACCTTTTATAACTACATATATAATTTTCCCAACAGTTTATAGATCAGTTTTCTGTTGAAATCTGAATCCGCTGGATTCCAAGAAACAGCAAAAATCAAAAATAGCCCCTCAAAAAACACCAAAAAAACTCATATGTTAATTAGTCAAAAGTTTGTAAGTTTTGGCTGTGCAGTCAAAACACCATTGTGACCAATTAAATAAGATTCATTAACCACGTAATGAAGAGATTAATATGGCGCCAAAATACAACAAAAGCATGGCTTTGGCCGTAGATCAAACTTGGTATATATCCAATGCTTTAGGCACCCATAATATATTAAAGAACCATATGAAATAGATTTTCAAAAATTTGATAATCAATCAATTCAAGAAACCATTCAAGATGGCTCCAAAAATGGCAAAATTTCATTACTACTTTTAGGCAAGAAAGAGCTGCCATGTTTATGTTATCAATCTAACTGATTCAGAGGCAATTTAAATATCATAACCACAAGTAGTGATTGATTCTGCAAGGACGCCCCCTAGATAAGGCGGTCAATATGGCTGCATGTTCAATCAGTTAAAGGTCAGTAATAAAGGTCAGTAATTCATTCACGCTGTAGGCTAAAGATATAATTTGTGTTTTTTTGTTAGTGGATTGTCAAATTCCAAAAATCGCAGTAAAGCTAGATATCTACGTTCCTTGAGTCGTTATTCATCAAATATACCCCAATTGGATGCAATGGAAAAGGAAAGTTTATCTCAAGGACTATAGTGATCGGATCTTTCAGCCGGAAAGTGCCATTTCCAGTCAGCCATATTGGATCATACCCATTTGGATGGCATACTTACTGTTATCGATTTCCTATGATTACCTAGCTGATGTGTCATTGTTTGATGACGTACAGGGAATACACAAACATTGCTGGTACTAGGTTAGACACAGCATCAATTAAGCCATCTTAGAGTTATCGGAAGCCCATGCTTGGATTCCATATTGAAGGAATTTATAATTAGTAGAGTAGATATTTGCAATAATTTTGGGCGGGAAGTTGGTGAACATGGTATAAAGCATGAAATTTGGCACCCTATCTAGGGGCATGTCATAAGAAGCTTTTAGATATGGGCATCGCAGATTTGTACTCTAATTAAAATGCAGCCATTTTCCAAATGGCTTGCCATATTCTTGCTATTTATCCTCTATTTGAGATTGAGTTGATAAATACAGTGCTTTGAGGCATTCAAGCATGCATTTGATGCACATGGGATGTTTAAAAAGACTTCGAGCAAATGCCATTGCAGGTTTCTCCCATTGCAGCTAATTACGGCATTTTCCAAAAGGCCACCATTACAGCTATTTTACATATTTGCATGAAATAAAGTAGATGTAAACATTTTTTCATACCATCAATAAGTGAAAAACAAGTTTTAGTTGAGCATTCAAATTGTTGCCCATTTTCAAGATGGCTGCCATTAATTACTCTGTTATAGTCTGTTGTAAACTGGACCTTTGGTTATAGAGTCACAAAGTCTTCACACAATTAGGGTGTGCCGTAAGAATAGGTTTGAATTAAAAAGGACCACTATTCGGTGATCAGATATAACAGTGGTGTTCACTTACAACATAGCTACCACTAATGTATGCATCGGTTTACCGTGTGGAGATAATGTTCTCATCCTTAATTCTTAGTTGAATGAATAAGTATTTTTGTAATACCCAAAATAAAAAAGCAACAAAGCAAAACAATACAAGTGGTTGCCAGATCATTAAGGGCGTGTGTTTTTTTCAATCTGAATGTGATCCCAGTGTAATCCACTTGACTGCCAAAATTCGGCTACAACCAGTCTAAGCTACATGTAAGGATATGACATTAGAGAAGTTTAATAGTCATTGCTGCTACAAAAAAATAAATAGAGCGCTTTTGGTATGATGTATAATCAAGGTGATTCCTCGAATGAAGGCAGCACTCACTGAACATATCACAGAGCACTATCAAGTCGGTTACTGATGGGCTCAAACGATGATTGCACTCCTGAGATTCCATGTCAAGTGAATGCGGTGGAATATAAAGGAAAAGAGTTTGGGGACTCTTTTGGAAACACCCTGGAGATGTTTAGAAAAGTATGCCCAAAAATCTTCCAAGTTGTGGTTGCAGGGAGGGCTGCAGATGACAGGAAAAATGCTGGAAAGCCGTATGCAGCACTTACTAATTTGCAACATCCAAAGATCTGCTCTGATATAAGATGTGCACTTCTGTGTTTACCTTAGATGCTATACTATTTTTGTTAATGAATATTAATGACACCTTATCTAGACCCTGATGAACATGCTCATCGTCAAAACTCTAGTTCTCCATACTCATTGTCGTGGTATTCAGATGCCCTTGAGATTGAGAAGAAGGGAAAACCTGACTGGATGCGGAGAGTTTCACATACTGGGCTCACAGTATACAAGGAAGCTTACAAGGATCATTGTTTGAAATACAATCTTTTGCGAAAGCGGACGACGGAGTATCATAGCAACCAGATTTTACTACATGTAACCAGCGTGACCTTTTCCATGTAGTCAGCAATTAAACTTCTAGAGTGAAACATATGACACTCGATCATGAATGGGCCAAAAGATCTGGCTAAAGAGTGTTACAGACTTTCCACAACCAGATCAAGAAGCTAGATGTCTAGACGATTGTACCAGTTAACCAACTTTTCCTCAAGCCCTCAAGCATGAAGTCATCTGTGATCCCGCAGCTGAAGGAATCCAGCTCGGACACCACCATCTCTCAAATTATCCGCCCCGATATCCATTTCGTGGAAAGGTGATTGAAATAGTCGTAAAATCGTTGCAGACTTACCTCGTTGATAATGATCTCCATGTTTCGATGCAGTCAGTTAACCAGTCACTTTCCACAGTGCGGAGGACTGCGTTGTTACAGGCGCCAGGAAGGGACATCTGATGGTCTGACAAACAACGAGGATGTGTTAGTGTATTAAATTTCAGGGCCACTTTTTGACACTATTGGACTATAATACAGATCTTAACCGTCTGAAGCTATGAAAAACTGAAAGCAATTAATGGTTGTTTGGTCTTTTCCTTATAACCGAACTCAATCTAGATCGATCAAAAATTGCTTCATCAGATCCTGTGGCAGCAGATGTGGAGTTCACAGGGTCTATGTTCATGGATGCATGACTTCATCTTGTTCTATGCCCCACTACAGGATATAATTAATGCCCTATGTGTTAATCTTTCGTTTACCCACCGATGACAGCTCTGTCTTCCACCATTGGAAGTGCGCGTGTCGTAACGTCCGTAACGTAACAGGTGGGGGGGGGGGCAGGGTGCACCCCTGGCGACTTTGGCCGGGAAAAAAATTGACAAAAATCATGCTTAAAATCAGCGTGTTAGCCCTTGACCGGAAAAATTGGATTTTGACCCCCCCTGAGAGGGAAAATCCCAAGACTGGGAGATTGCCCCCTCAGAGTGGGCAGGCCCGATACGCCACTGACATTGGATTGTGATGCACATAATAAGATCGAATGTGATGGCAGTCATCAGATCCCGATTGACATCAATAAGCTGGATTATTATTACAAGACGACAGAGAAGTTGTGATTTGTTATCATTCTTTACAGATCAGCTATTAATTATCAGTCAATCCATCATTGGCAATTAGTTTTTCATCCGCAAGTTGAAGCACGGAACCTTGGTGCCCTCTTTAGACTCATCGCTAAGAAAGAACAATCATGTTTAACTTCTGCAGAGGCATTGCTGGCAATGGATACGGAAATTTTGGACAGTACATTGATCGAACAATGCGCCATTGGATTGTCCATGGACTGTTACATCAAGGTTGATCCAAATCCTGGCCCTATGGTCTCACAGAAAGAGAAGTTTAGTGACTAAGGTTCAAAGTGGAGGTCAAAATGCAGCTGCTCGTGTTGTCCTTAAAATCGTGTCAAGAACATACATAGTTACCAGCTGCATTGGCTTCCAATTAAACAGAGCTCATAATACTGATATGTGAACTTTTCTTGTCTTCTTAGTCTTTATATGCCTCCACTCGGCTGTTAGGAAGTTATCTTCACAAGCTTAGGTAGGGTGGTTGAGCATCTGAATCAGGAACAGATCAAGATGTAACAATGTTTACTGTGGGGGTATATTACACACAGATCCTTGATCAGATGTATCCCCATATGTTTTAGAGGGAAGAAAACTGGGTGTTCTTTATCTTGTCTATTGTCTAGAGGCCTCTTAACATTAGCACTTATCATCAAGATGTATTATTATTAACAATATGAAATAATATTCTCTTTAATCACATTCCCTGTCCTATGTCCAATTGAAGAAATTGGGTATTACTTTACAAAATACGACAATAGCATAATAAAATGAACGGGATGATTAAAAATTGAAAAACTGAAAAGGATTACGGGGACAATTGGAGAAAAGGGAATATCACTCTAGTTGTAAGGTTTTGATGTTCTAAAATCCCTTGCTTTGTGACAAATTATGTATACTGCGGCTGTTTTACATACACCAAAACAGTAATTTAACAAATCAAAAAATTATTCTGAATTTCTTTTTGGATAACCAAAAGCATAAAAATTAAGAGTTTTATTGGGCAAAACAATTATAATGGAAGGTGGTTTAGATTCATGGACATGAAATTCAAAACTCATGTGTCTAAAATTAAGGGGGATAATAGATTTTTGATGGATCGATGGAAGATGGAAAACCTTATGAAACATTGCAGTTCATAAGATTGGGGGTCTTCCACTAGTTGCACTATAATCTTCAAATAGCCATTTATTTAAAAACACTTAGAAAAAAATGTCATCTTTTATGATGAACTATTGAAGGTTGGTGGGTGTGGTTAACATACAACAGGTTGTCGTACAAAAAATGTCCAGCTTACAAATGAAATATTCATAGTATTATGGTGCAAAGTTGGATAATGTTCAAAAATCAAACCAATATTCGTAAAGATTGGATTGATTCTAACATATTACGGTAAGAGATATTGTACAAAGGATGGTCTGCTTCCCTGCCAGATATACGTAACAAAAACTTGATACGAAACCACGGCTCGTGCTAACTGCCTGTTTGATTTTGCGACGGTAAAAAATGGTTAGAATAGGGTATGGAAGGGCGGCGATCGATCAAAACTCGATTTGGACGGAATTTTGATTTTCGTAACAAAATCAATTGTCTGAGCCCCCAACAAATATAATCAACAATAAGCAGATTCAACTGAAAGATATGGAAAACTACCATGTTTTATGAAATGTGTGCCAAGGATAATAAAACTCGCTCGGCAGCAATTAGAAATTACTGGCAAAACAAAATGGGTATCTTTGAAAACGGGTGTAGTGAATTGGAAAAATGGATGAATTTTAAGCTGGAAATGTGTCAATGATGGAGAACTTATTAATTTAAAACTTTAAAATTCTCTACAATATTGTTCCTGTAAGAAGAATTTTATAAAATGGACAGTGGATCAGATTAATAGTATCTGTCTGGATTGTAATGTTGAGGAGTGGGCCTTCATGCTTTATGACCTGTAAAAAAATAATACAATTTTGGAAAATGGTTACAGAAAAAATCTTACAAAATCTAAACGAAAATTGTATGCTTGATCTAAGTTGCCTCCTACTGTTAGGTTGTAAACTTGAATCAAAAAGCATTTGCGTTATTGAATTATATTCATTAATTATGCATTATTTTTCATCTACAAATGCATTAATTCTCGCAATTTTGAAAAAATAGACATATGGGGTCATCAACTTAAATTGTTACTGATTCAATGAGATTAAAAATAGAGCACAATATGAATAAGAAGAAAAGCTCTAAATCACGATATTTATATTGATGATCTAGATAAAATATGCTACGCTCTTTTTAAAATTATCATTGATTTTTGTCATTTTATGTATATTTATTTGTAAAATTTCTTGAAAATGTATATGTACTTTGGCTATATTTTTTTCCTGTAAATCTGTTGCAGTATTAACTTTGTCAATGTTTTGGTAATTTTGATATCATTGTAAAAATAATGCTCTAAAGGGCCGAAATAAACAAAAAAACAATATGAATTACACTGTAGTACAAAACCTTTTGAGATATTTTTATATACAGCAATACAGACACAGGAACATGAGGATAAATAAAAAGTTTTTTTTTTATAAGTTACCTGATAATCGAAGGGTCAGGGGGGGGGGGTGGTGCCACCCAATGATATTTTATGGTGGATTTTTGAAATATTCTGCACATTATGACTCTAACAACCTCTGTTTATGTGAAACTAAGCCAATTTTCCAATCATTTAGATTTCCACGTGTTTTAACGCACAATTGGATTTTCGCCTATGTTCTGTGGAAATGCCAATTTTGCGGACTTGGCCTTGATGACGTCATTGTGCCGCTATACTAGGTATGGAAAGATGACCATAATTATCCATGGGTATCAAAATCATAGCATCGGGTGCTTACAACAATATCGAAGGGGTGGTAACAAAAAAAGCTTTTCAACGAGGGTTAAAATGAGTTCCACATTGATACGCCCAGGATACTTTGCAACACTGGTGCCCATTATTGATTACCCCAAAGGTGTGCATGCACCTGACGTTGCAGATTTTGGTAACTCCCTTATTGAAGAATCTGACTCGCTTTGAGTATCACATCATTGTTGCCTTTCAACAAAATGTCACTGTCTGTTGGTATTAGCAATACATTTCCGGCAATATAAACCTAATTGCCACATAATTAATATAATAATGGATTAGATCGTAACCACAACAAAACAAGGGACTAAGTGTATCGGAATTTATGTAAAACACTGGTAAGAGAATACTTGTCTGTCTTGTTGTCATGTGGGCAGCCCTTTCACGGTATACCTGTACTTTGTGCATAGTGTATCCTCGTATCATTAGACCATAACATAAAAGCCTCCTCCCATTTTGGAAATGTGCACAATCTTTTTTGTTACAAACAAAACGAACAAAAGCCATACGTAAATAGTCTTTAGTTTATTCAGTCTGTAAATCAAAGAAAAACAAGATATGGGATTATTTTTAAATTTCTGCACTTGTATTGATGCCTATTCACAAGGTGTATTTGGCTTGCTTGTGTAACAAATGATCCTGCTTAGTACTCAAACAAATGGTATTGATTTGCCTATTGACAGGTTTTTATTTTGGTATTGCTGCGTGATAAAATTATGCTTTGGTAGAAAAAAAAAATATGCATATTCAATCGATGAAAGTTGGTAAATATGGGGAATTGGCAGCCATTTTGGAAACGAACGCCATTTTGGAAAATGGCCACCATTCTGTTACAGATAGTTAACCATAAATAAATTTCTATTTGGCATTTGCTCTGGGCACAAATCTGTTTTGGTAGCCCAAATCAAACAAACGAACCATTAGTCAATCAAAAGAGCTAAAAATACAGCAATGGCAGCAATTTTGGAAAATGGCCCCCATTTCTGTTACAGAACATCTGCGATTGCCCTCTATAGCCAAAAACATCCTTTTAGAACATGCCCAACTGGGTGCCAAATTTCAGCTTTGATTCACCAGTGCACAAATTCATGCACCTACTACTCTACTAAATCACATTTTAAAGTCTTTCATTCTTGTTTTAATTACTTTTTCTGACTGCAAACACCCGGATAAACAACCAAATTTCCAACCTGCAGTCAAAAGTGAGATACTATCAGCCACTTTAGTGTATTGACGGCCATTGCATTTCATTGATTAGTGTGCTTACAGAATCATGTTGTTATTGGTCACAATGAATGTTTTTAAACACGAGAGGCTGAAAAGTTACAATTAATTACGAGGGAACAAGCCAGATGATGGTTTTGTATTTTGTGGCCTTTTGTTTCTGCGTTTCTACAAAACAGGTCAGGTGCTTGTCTGGCATCCATCGGATTCAGCATCAGCATAAATGTTTATCTAAAAACCGCTGAAAACAACATATCCATAAACAATGTTATCAATGAATCTATCGCCGTGGTACTATAACTACTTATGTTACAAGATTGAGTACGCCCCGCAAGGTAGAGGTAGCTATGTATGATCTTCTATGAGGAGTTTGGTCGAAATTATTCTAGCTCCAGGACCAATAGGTCCTGGACATATATGTTCCTGGATAATCTGGAAAAATATTCCCAAAAGATGCTCCAGGAAGCATATTTGGCTATGCTGCTGGAGCAAAATAAGCTGGAGAAATATTTAAATCATATGCCCAGAGCATAATTGACTTGGAAATATGTTTTTTAATGCACAATTCTCCCGGAGCAGTGCAGACATTTCTGTCAAATACTGCCCAGGAGCATTCAAATAGGCTCCTGAGTCATGTTTGACCAAATTTTACTTAGATTTTTTCTCAGAGTATTTATGCTTCAGGACCATATGTGCTTGGACCATATGCGCCTGGGGTCTAATCTCTGGCTAACAGCTCATAAAGCGTATGCTTCCTTTGGGGTGACACGACCTGCCCGATTTGGGCATGTGGATGCTACTGCTATGTTCATTTACTATGGCAATCTCTGTCTCAGTTACTTGACAAAATCCCTCTTAAGGCCGACTCAGAGATTTCCTGAGAGGCGCCCTCAATTTCCAAAAAACGTGTTTTCTGCATGTACAGAATGCTTGTCCATATACTACTCACTGTGTGAAATTTCTAAGCTTAATCGAATTCCTTCATATAGAAATCACAACTTTGTTATAACTTCCGATCCGAAATTTGTGTTATCCCAGTATCTATCCTATGTGACAGTCATACTACCCATAAATGTTACTGCCTCAACGAAACTCCGATCATCGCAAGTCCGGAATTGTGCATTTTAAGGTGACTATCTTTAGTCGAGTTGACTTTTTTTCATATTACCCAAAAAAATATATTTGGGGGAAATCTCTGAGGTCAGACTTTAAACGGTTCATACATCTTAAGCAATATCACATGACATTCTTCTTTTCCATTTGGACTTCAAAATCCGTCGGGTTAGTGGATTAGCCTCCCGCTAAAATAGAGTAGTTCCAATACGTATTAGATTCAAATATCCGTGATCAGGCCTAACCTTTAGTCAAGTCTGTGTGTAACCCGTTCATATGCGTAAGGAGCCGCCTTTCCTCCGTTGAGTCTTTGAAATAAAGATCGCACCTCTAGTGGGTGCACTTGTAAGATACCCAGTTTGGTTTTCAAACGGTGGTGTCAAGCTTCATTCAATAGAGCAACTCGCAAATGAATCAAAATATGCAAATACAGACTGTAACCACAACCGATTGGAAGCGCTTGAAGCCACTTATCAGCGATTCTTCAGCATTCAGCATGTAAACATCGCGCCCCCTAGTTTTTCATCGAAGTCCACATTTTTTGCACTGGTAGTGGCATGTAATGGACTGGTAATGGGTGTTTACCATGGTCCACCTTCAACCTCGTCCATTCAATCTATAATTTTAACAAAATAACCTTACATGGAGTTGATTCTTCAACTTCATCGGTCCTACGGACCGCGAGTGTCGCCTGTAGTCGTGGTCCGGTGAATGATTGACTCATAGCCATTGTCGTTTGAAACCTTGATATGTGACCTTTTGACCAGTTTGCGTTCCCTCTTACAACTTTTACCTCACATAACCTTGCCCATGGATGTGACCTTTGACATCCCAACAAGGGCTATGTTTGTCACGCTTTGCCTCAAGTTTGTTTCCATTGAACTTCAACTTTTCAATTGAGATCAATTTTACATCTTACTTGACCTCACACGACCTTGACGCTTGTAGGTGCATTTGACTTCAACAATTGAGGGATCCCGTGTTGCACTTATATTCAAGTTTGGTTGAAACCAATCGCAGTATGGATATTACCTGTTTAATTGTTAATCCTGTTTTTTTAACAACAGACAACATCAATCAGACTAGGCCCCATACAATCATCACAACACACAACAACAGTGGACAAAGTTATCTCTATGTGTCCTTCTCAAGCAGGCGATGCAAAAAAAAACTTGCTTTATAACATGATAACATAAAAAAATTCAGGATATTTCCGATTTCGATTTACGTTGTGACTATTGAAACCGTCTCGATTTGGGGGGATTCTTGGCCGCCAGCCGCCTGTCTGCCCACCGATGGCACGACCGGAACTATATAAAACAACAAAATGAACATAATGGTACAGCAAGCAACAGGGCCCGTAGCCCGCCCCCCAGGCAAAGAAGCGGGGGTGCGGTGGGGTGCGACGCCCCCCCCCCAAATGGATACAGGTCCGCTTTATGAATGGTGAGTCCCTTGCCATGTTTAAGGTCGTGTATTAAATTAAAAGTTTGTGTCTTAAGGTTTTTTGTCGTTTT